>OY720040.1:5676247-5927202 GCA_963082485.1 Eudonia mercurella
AGGAGGTCGTCTAAATCAGGGGTTCCCAACCTTTTTTTGTCTACTGCCCACTTTAAGAATAAATTATTTTTTAACGCCCTCCTTTTTAAACATACTTAAAAACCGCTAAGTACTTATAACTGATTATTGAAACGCAACTTTATAGTATTCGGACAGAGTATCTTTTATTGAAAATAAATCAAACATAATCAATTCTTATATAAAAACTAATGTGATGGTTAAATCTGATGCTGTTCAATAAGTTTGTTGATATCAGGTTCCAATTTACTCAAAAACAGCCGCAAGTCGCCACGTTCGGTAACACGCAAACGATTTCTCTTTTTAGTAAGCAGCGTTGCCACAGCACTAAATCCACGTTCACACAAATATGACGATGGGAATGCTATCAAGAATCGTTAAACAATTAACCACAATCCAGGGTACAATTGCGGGATCGGTTAATGTAGCCAAAATTCTTGATATCCATTTTTGAACTTGATTTTTATTTCTTCGTTTGTTGTCAATTCTATAAGTTCTTCTTCCAGCTGAGGTGACATTGCTGTGTTGACATTTGAAAACGGATCCAACACCCAGTCTGGTATTTCCAAGTTTAAAATGTCCTGGTATCGTTCGGTAAAGTCAATGTGGAGGTTTTCCAAATGTTGGCAGTAGGCAAACAAGTCGTCGTTACTGCAGGATACTGATAAATTCGGAAAATTGTGAAACTCACGTCTGCCCATATTCTTTTTGTGCAGAAGCAGTTTGACATTGAATGGGCGCCTTTGGCTTACAAAGTAAAAAGTGTTGAATAATTTCGGCGGGCTGGTTAGAACCACGATAGCTCAATTGGAAGAGCACCTGACCCGGAATGTCAGAAGGGTGCAGGTTCAAATCCTGCTCGTGGAAATTTTTTTAACATTTGTGTTTTTGTAATTTGTTCGCAACAAAATTTGCTTTAAAAATCATTTTGAACGTTTTATAAAATAGCTTGCTTATTTCTTAACTGATCTTTAATATTTGTAAAAATATTAAAGATATTTATATTATATATATATTATATTGATATTTATATATATATTATTAAATAAAAATATTAACATATACAGCTAGTCAGCAACAAAAAAACCACATGGATTACTAAGGGAATAAAAAGGTGTTGCTATCACAAACGCATACTACGCCACCTATCTAATGTTTTTGAAAACGAAACTTTAAAAACATATTCTAAATCGTATAACAAAATATTAAAGAGATTAATAGCCTCTGAAAAGAGAAATTCAAATATAAAAAGACTTTTGACTGCTCGAAATAAAAATAAAACAATGTGGAGCATGATCAAGGAAAAAACAAATACACAAAAAGCAATTAAACATGCAAATATATCTTTAAATGTAAACAATTGTAATATTTCCTCCCCCACTGAAGTAGCTGAGACATTCAATAAGTATTATCTGAGTATCAATTCTAATAAATCTACCTTTAATCAACTTAGTTCTAATTCGCTATCTAATACGTTTTTTATGGGCAGCGTTACCGAATCAGAAGTGAGAAAAGCCATATTAAATTTAAAACGAAATAACACTAGTGGTCATGATGAAATCCCGGGTTCATTGGTTGTATATTGTGTGGAAGAATTTGTATTACCGTTAACATTTCTTATAAATCAGTCATATGAAAAGGGAGAATTTCCGGATAATTTGAAATTGGCAATTGTTAAACCTATTTTCAAAAAAGGTGATAAATCGTGTGCTTCAAATTACCGCCCCATAGCTCTACTATCAGTGTATTCAAAAATCTTCGAAGCAATATTATGTAAAAGAATATATGGTTTTCTAGAGAAATATAATGTTTTAAGTGACAGCCAACACGGTTTCCGTCAAAACCGTTCAACAACGACAGCTGTTTTTGATTGTAATTTTGAAATTTTAAATACATTAAATAGCAATAAGTGTGCCATTGCCATCTTTATGGATATGTCCAAGGCTTATGATAGAGTCTCACATAATATTTTAATCAAAAAACTAGAGCTCTTAGGGATACGTGGACAAGCACAGAAGTGGCTCTGCTCATACCTAAAAGACAGAAAACAAATTGTACAAATTACACACCTCAACGAAACGACTGGCGAACTACAAAAGTATATCTCCTCCAGCGAACTAGTGCAAGGGTCCATACCACAAGGTAGTGTACTAGGATGTTTATTATTCTTGTCCTATATAAACGAGCTTCCTTCCATATCACCTCATAAGCTAGTGCTATTCGCAGATGATGCAACACTTTTAATCTCTTGCGACTATAACGACGCGAGTGAGGTCCATAAAATAATAAAAGAATCACTCACTAAAATTTCAAAACACCTAGAAGACATAAACCTTATTATTAATTACGAAAAAACTAAAATAATGCAATTCAGACCATACCAGAGATTAAGAATAAGTCTAAATACAACCCATGAGGGACATAAAATCGAAGAAGTCGACTCATTTTCGTTACTGGGAATAATCGTGGACTCGAACTTGTCATGGAAGCTCCACGTTGGTTCAGTAGTGGGTAAACTAAGTCGATTCTCATACGCGCTGCGAGAACTCCGTAAATGCACTAATGAGGAGTGCGCGCTTGTTGCGTACCACAGCCATGCTGCGGCCTGGATAAGATATGGCATCGTGCTTTGGGGTAACGCTACTGATGTACCGGCTGTGTCTATTTTGCAAAAACGATGTCTCAGAATCATAGCTCTAGCAGGTAATAAAGACACATGTAGAATGTTATTTGCAAAATTCCAAGTTTTAACAGTAACTTCTATTTATATTTTTGAATTATGCCGACTCGTGAGGAACTATACTCACTACTTTCAAAAGATCGGAGATAGGCCGAGTCGCTACATTTCACGTCGTGGTAGCAACCTGGTCCTACCCCCAGCGCATCTTACACTATATAAAAATGGATCGTATTATATGGCCATTAAAGTATATAACCATTTGCCAAACTGCATCAAAGACCTCCAGGGTAGTAAATTTGAAAGAGAGCTCAAGAATGTTCTTATGTCTCATTCTTTCTACAACATAAAAGAATATTTTGAAAATAAATTTTAAGTTAATTTAAATTTTAATTATGTAAGTAGTTAGTTTAATATTTCACAGTGCCTTGAAAAGGTAAATTTGTAACATACCTAACATCTTAACCCACATTTATTGTACTTATTGTTATAAATTTATGGTGAATAAATGAATATGAATATGAATATGAATATTATGATCGGATGTTAATGACGGTAGTTGTTGACATTGAATGGGCGCCTTTGGCTTACAAAGTAAAAAGTGTTGAATAATTTCGGCGGGCTGGTTAGAACCACGATAGCTCAATTGGAAGAGCACCTGACCCGGAATGTCAGAAGGGTGCAGGTTCAAATCCTGCTCGTGGAAATTTTTTCAACATTTGTGTTTTTGTAATTTGTTCGCAACAAAATTTGCTTTAAAAATCATTTTGAACATTTTATAAAATAGCTTGCTTATTTCTTAACTGATCTTTAATATTTGTAAAAATATTATGATCGGATGTTAATGACGGTAGTTGTTGACATTGAATGGGCGCCTTTGGCTTACAAAGTAAAAAGTGTTGAATAATTTCGGCAGGCTGGTTAGAACCACGATAGCTCAATTGGAAGAGCACCTGACCCGGAATGTCAGAAGGGTGCAGGTTCAAATCCTGCTCGTGAAAATTTTTTCAACATTTGTGTTTTTGTAATTTGTTCGCAACAAAATTTGCTTTAAAAATCATTTTGAACATTTTACAAAGTAGTTTAATTTATATTTTTATATCTTACTCTTCATCAGTCTTTCACAATATCATAAATAAGAACATAACTTAGGTACCCTGTATATTTCAACGATTTATAGGGTATGTAGCAAAGGTGTGAATTACGTAGTTGAGTCATAGCAAACAGAAAACAATTTACACTTGACATCACATACTTTATATACAGTGTTAGATTGATTAATATGTATATTTCTGTACTTAACTATGTTTAAAAGCGAAGATCTGATTGGAGTGTCAAACACATTTTCCACATTTAAAATTCGTTTTCCGCTAATCAGGATGTTTGCCGAAGAATCCTCGTATATGTCTTGTACTTCAACAATGTGGTTTTCTAAAGTTAAAAACCATTTATCTTGATTCTGTGTTGATAAGACAAAATCCTTCAAATGCAGACATTTTACATTACCTCGGCCACTCAATTTTACATAAGGAGACGTTGCCTGTTTCTTACTTAATTACTCCAGTTCGAAATTGAAATTTTCACTCAATCTTCTAGCAATTTGTTGAAGTGGGTACTTACCTTGTCGTATTAATTTTTTTATAGAAAATAATCTGTTTTCAAATGGATATGCATTAAAATCTTGCAATTTCCCAAATCTTCTGACTTCTGTCACTACGTGGGAGATATTATGAATGTTGCTAGTAATGTAATCTCTGCCATAAAACTTAGGAAAATTGTTAAGGAAAAACTCTAATAGTTTATCTGCAAGATCCAAGAACTGGAAGTATTTTTCGTTGGAACATATTATGATAGCGCAAAAAAATGTTAAAAAGTGGTGGTAAGCCTCAGCACATAACACTTGTCTTAAAATGACAAAGCTTAGATAGTATAAGAATGTACGGTATTCCGACGCTTTCCAATGAGCCAATACTTGTAAAGATCTAATAGCTCTATGAATTTCTTTTGGTTTCTGAAAATTTAACAGAAATCGTGAGACTTTTTCGATGTCATCAGCTCGCCACTTAGTAGTATATTTGCCAAATTTTCCATCTCTCCATCCCACCAAGAACCGCTTCATAATGCCCAAATCAATGAGGTGTAGAGAGTCTGACACAGGAAAGTCCTCCACCATATCTATGTTCAGTTTCAATAAAGGTGAGTTGACCTTGTGATGTTCGTTATATTTCTTCTCACGAAAGTCTCTGTCGTTTCTAGTGGGACGTTAAGTATCAGGAAAAATTACTGTGTGTGAATAATGAGAATATTCCCCAACAGTGGTACATTTTAAGCATCCGTGCTTACTATTAAAGTTTGAAACTCCTTTTATCATCGCCCTGGCAGGAGAATCGCACACAAAAGCTTTAATCTTTACTTGAAAGACTCTTTCATCTGCTTCTGTTTTTAATGTTAGACCTCTCTGTAATTCTTCCATTTCAACCACAAAAGAGTCTAAATAGCAGTCTAAGTCAGAGGGTTTTTGTTGTCCTTCATAAATTCCGATTATCATTGGTGACAGTTCTGGGATTTCTATTACTTTACATAATATCGGCCAGAACTGATGATTTGAGCTTTTGTAAATGGGTAGCCCGTCAATATTGATAAGTAGGGATAATGTGCTGGATGAACAATTATAATGTTGTAAAACTTGTAATAGTTGCTTTTTAAGACCATTATGCCAGTAGTGGCCCGAACCAACTGAAATCAAATCAATTTTTTCAGTATTTGTTTTCAAAAATGTGCGTGGATCTTTCGGAAGTATGTTTGGTATTTTTTTATTCAAGATACCAGCCAACTTTTTAAAAGCAATATGAGATATTTGATACTCCAGGGCCCAATTTTTCAATTCAAAACGACAATCATTTAGCAGACAGCCTTTGTCTTGTTCATTTTCAGAACTCTCTAGGTTTTCAACATCTGAACTGCAATCACTGGAATCTTCAAAACTTTCATTATTATTAACTTCTATTGCATTCGTTGAAGCTTGACAGTCGACTTCTTCACTGTATTCTAATGTACTGAGTTTGATTTCAAGATTGTCGTGAACTAATAAATTGTGTACGGAACCACTATCAGTTTTTGATGTTGCACTTGTAGGATTTTGACAGTCAACCGTTAATTGATTTATCTGATTACATTTGCTTTTAATATTTTCCAATCTTTGTTTAACTTTTCTTCGATAAGCACCACTTCGCTTGATTTTTCGCCATTTATTGTAATCCATGATTGTTTCAGAGTGGTTAAGAAAATATCCTCACATTAGAGCTCTAAAGGTCACTAAAAATCTGTTATTGCATCATGTACTGAATAAATGTAGTATAAGGGCATTGAAAACAATTCTGGTTCAGTAGCCATAATCTAAAAGCTATTATTGGACTAGTCGAATTATAACGCTGTATCAGTAATCGAGCGTTTCCCAAATTTTTTGACCATAGGCTTTTCGCTAGTGTCCCACGTTTTTGCATAAGAATATTATTTTTGCCTGTTAGCTTTACTGGTCGATATTGGTTTCAATGTATTCATAATTTATCAAATTACTAATTAAATATATTAAACGGCTACAAAAATATACCCATTGCTTTAAGAAAGGAAAAAAACTAAAACACTAAAGTTTGAAATATATGAAAAATCATTTGTCCCATTTTTATCACAAAACTTTCAAGCAGATTTTTATCATTATTTTCAAGGAACCCTCTATTTTTTAAGAACTAAATCGATAGATTTTGAGTAAAAATATAATCAAGTGGCGTTTTTAAACGTTATAGTGTGGATAATTCCAACATCATCGATAAAACATATTGTCCCGTGAAAAGTTGCAAAATCGTAATTCCAACTTTGTTACCAAAATTTGCCAAAATAGAAAATTCAAACTATGGTAAACTACATATTATATCTTGGCAACACTTTCTACATGAAACGCCAAACATTCCGCCATATTGTGCTAATGTCATTTGGTGTCGAGACACGCTCCGCGGAACACCTTGCGCTGTGTTGATCAAAAACTTTTTCAATTTTTGTTACCAGTTTTTGAGGTAAGTAACTCAATAATTAATACGTCCATTATAATGTGCTTTAACTTATTTTCTTAACTACAGTTTGATGCAATAAAATCCTAGTTTACTACCTACCTTACCTACACTTGTTTTTTACAATTACAAATATTTTTTGAAGATTTTACATCATGAATTCGTTACTTCTGTTTTGGTTACTTTCACATGGTATCGTATAATCGGAACGGCAAAGTAACAAAACAAGAATTGATAAAGCCATGTTTACATGTTAACCGACTTCAAAAAATGAGGAGGTTCTCAGTTCGTAGATTTTTTTTACGTTTAATCTAGGTACTCGATTATAATTAATTAATGAACTATGTATCTAATTTAAATAAGGCTGTAAACTGTATTGCGACTTTTTTGATAAATAAATATTCTCGGAGGTAGTACCTACCTTCCTAATTTAAATAAGGCTGTAAACTGTATTGCGACTTTTTTGATAAATAAATATTCTCGGAGGTAGTACCTACCTTCCTTCTAATCGAAGGGTAACTTGTGTTAAAAATACTAAAATTAGTAAATAGGTGTATCAATATTTTTTTTTGTAAACAGGAATTCGTAGGTTGATTTATTGAGTCAGTGTACGTGCGTGACAGTCCACTACCGCTGCGCCAATCGATTTTGTGAGTATAGATATGCATAATTTTCAATAAGTTTTGGGTTTAACACTAAAGATCAAGAAACTATATTAAATTTACATTATTAATGTTTAAAATAATTATATTATTAAAGATTTTCCTATAGTTCCTGAGATTACAAACTTCTGCTTTATTATCCTAGTATTCTTAATATTATAAATGTGAAAGTATGTCTGTCCGTCTGTCAGGTCAGCTCTTATGCCCAAACCGCTGCACTGATTTTCTTAACATTTGGCACGGAGATAGTTTGACATAATATGCAGACGGAAAAAAAGACAATTTTTTACCACACTAATAGAATTTGCGCGAGTGTAGCTGCGGGCAGACGCTAGTAGATTATATTTAAAACTTGGTTATTACTGTATAAATAATCAAACCTATTTTACAGTACACAATAATGCCACTAACAGCAGCCGAAAAGATGAAACGGTATAGAAAGCGGTTAAAAAATAACCCAGAAAAATATGAAGAGCAGAGAAAGAAGAACTTAGAGCGGATAAAGTCTAAATATAAAAATAAAAAAATATCTGAAATGACCGATGAAGAAAAAGCTGTCAAAAGAAGGAAATGGAGAGAAGAAAAACAAAAGCAAAAAGAGCAGAAGAAAATAAAAAAACAAGTGGAAGAGAGGAAAGAAAGTGCCCAAGAAATAAATGAGAATAGAAACAGGAAATCAAGAAACAAATATAAACAGAAACTTGATAATGCCTTGAGTCGAATTATTTATTTACAACGACTTGTTGAAACTAAAAGAAAACAGTTATATCGCACCGTCAAAAAACAAGCAGAAGAAAGGAAAGAGTTTGAAATAAAAGTAGAGAAACTCTCTGCAAGGAATGAGGTTTTAGAATTTTCTCTAAAGTTAGCTTATAAATCCTGCAAAACTAATAAAGAAAAAGATATTATCAAAACTATTGCTCAAAATGAGATTGTTACACGACATAAAGCGAAAGTATTTATTGCTAAAAAAATTGGTTTAAATGTAAGAGTTCGGGATAAGAAATCAAAGCCCAGAAATTTGTTAAATGTTGCTTCCATAACACAGTTTTTTAATAGGGATGATGTTAGCAGGGCCACCGCTGGCAAACGAGAATTTAAAACGTTGAAAAAGAACAGGCAGCAAATAAGGTATCTTAATAATACATTAAAAGTTTTACGTGAAAAGTATAAGTCAGAAGGTGGTTCTGCTTCGTTTACAACTTTTTGCCGATATAAACCGTTTTATGTTCTTTCACCTACTCTTAATAACAGAAATACTTGTCTTTGTGTAAAGCACGATAACATGTGTTTTAAGTTAGCAACACTTAAACGTTTTAAAGTGATTAACATTAGCAACACTCATGAACTCTTAAAGAAAGTAGTGTGTAATATTGAATCATTTGAATGTATGTATGGTAAATGTGATACATGTAAATCCTGTTCTCTAGATTACAATTTGGAAAATAACATAGCATCTCAAGAAATCAGTTGGCAAAAGTGGGAAGTACAAGACCACACATACAAAAAACAAAGCACAAACAAAGACAATGAAAAAGTTAAAACTAAAAAAACAGTTAAATCACTAAAAAATGGAACGGTAACAGAGTTGTTAAAAGAGTTTAAACCAGATCTAATATTATTTAAAATTCATAGTTACAATATGTGGCACCAAATAAAACAATACAAGACTTGTATTGAAAATTTAGATAATGATGAAATAGCTGTGCATTGCGATTTCTCTGAAAACTTTGAATGCAAAATGGCAGAGGAAATCCAGTCAATGCATTTTGGTGCCAGCAGAGTTCAGGTCACTCTACATACGGGTGTTATATTTTTCAAAGGCGGACAAAAATCCTTTTGTACTGTTTCACCTTCTAATATTCATCAGCCACATGCCATATGGGCTCACTTAAAGCCTATTATAGAGTTGGGAAAATCATTGGTTTCAAATCTTAAAAGAATATATTTTTTTTCGGACGGTCCTAGCACCCAGTACCGTCAGAAAAAAAAATTTTTTCTTATTAATTATTTTTCGGCCTTCTATTGTATAGATATTAATTGGTCGTTCTTCGAGAGTGGCCACGGAAAGGGTGTGGCTGATGGTATTGGAGGGGTCGTAAAGAGAGCTCTTGACAAACAAATTAGTTACGGTAATGACATAATTAATGCATTTGACGTTTACACCACATTAAAATCGTGTGTACAAGCTATCAGCATATTTTTCATATCTGAAACAGATATCAATAATAATAGCCAATTAATACCTGCTGACCTACAGACCGTAAAAGGGACGATGAAAATTCATCAAGTTATTTCAACGCAAGGAACTAATGTTATTGAACACCGTATCCTTAGCTGTTTTTGTAACAAAATATGTTGCAAATGTTACAATCCAATGATACATGAATTTCAATATGACAAACCTATAATTTCAGATCCTAGTAATGAGTATGGTTCACCGACAAATTGTGTTGTTTCTAATAATAATATCTTGAATCAAAATGACGATAGTACGAATGCGTTTTCTGTAGAAATTGATCTAATAGATAATATTCATGCTCATTCGAAAGATGACAGTGTTTGGGCTATCGATGATATTGATAATGCAGAAAACAAACAAACTTTTACATCAAACTGCGAACAGGGCAAAAACTTATCACCCACAAAAATCAATACAACGCTTACGGAGTTAAAAAATATTGAAAACGTTTCATCCAATTTAGTAAACTCTTTAATATCTATTACCGAAATAAAGACAGCTTCAAGTTGTAATACTTTGAAAATTTATAATCAAAATATTAAAGATGCAAATCCATCTCTTACTGAAATTCAACCAAAAGAAGTACTTTTCGAAGCTAAAGCAAATACTGATCTTATTGTAGGTGAAACGCCACATAAAGAAAACAAAATTCCAAAACTAATGGTTATGTATCCGTCCACATCAAAAGCTGGTTTAGATACTCTGAAAAAATCTCAAATTCATACCAAACCTGCTAAAAAACTAATGGTTATGTATCCGTCCTCATCAAAAGCTGGTTTAGATACTCTGAAAAATTTTAACAGTCATATCAAACCTGCCAAAAAGTCAATACAGTTTGCTATAAAACGTCAAGTAACTTGTACTAAGTGCGATGATTTCGTGTCATTAAGTGAGTTAGTGAAATGTATGAGTTGCAAAAAATACTACTGTGTCAAATGTACAGAGGGTCAGACATATTTTGATTATATTTGTAACAATTGTTTTGGAGACAGCGAATAAATGCTAGGACCATTTTAAATTACCTAGCAGTACGTAAACATAAACTCTAATACTTTCCTTACATTGTTTAACAGGTAAAATACGTGCCTACAGATATGAAAATGGTGATTTATTTTGATATTGATAAGGTAATAACGAAGTCTGACTTAGTGCTCTATCTCAATAACAATTGCTCGTGGCCATGGGGGTCCACACATTTCATACTATCCGAAAAATGTTTTGGTTGTGGTGCTGCGACCAACTCATCATCTTTCACGCTTCCTCATTTCGCATTTGCCATGGATCGTGAACATGTAGAAATGTTACTAGGAAGTATTTTCTTTTGGTGTAGAATGTGCAAAATATTTTCTGTGTATAATCATTATCCCGAAGACGAGTGCGAGTACTGTAATTAATTACTATTTGAAATAATTATATCCCTAGGGATATTATTACGATACGAGCACTATATTACTAATCTAGTGAAATCGTTTTAGATAATTATAATGATTATTTCTTTTACTTGCACAACTGGTTACACATTTAAAATAAATTTAAATTTCTAGTATGACTGTTATGAACCGGTATATAGTTATATCCCTAGGGATATCCTAGGGATATACACTCAACTCACGGCGTTAACTATCTTACTGCGACATATCTATACGTTGTTTATTACAGGTTATTATTAGGTATTTCAAGATGTAAAATTACCCATCAATTTGAGCAACTTTTTCAGTGGGGGCAAATTTAACATTTTGTAAGGGATAGCTGATTTTTAACGATTTTATACTAGATAAAAGTTGCTCATGATGAGTAGGTATTTTCATCCCTATTATTATATATTAAAAAGCTGCTTAAAAATTGTTTCAGTGTCAATTATATTATAACTATTGCTAACAATACTGTTAGCAATAGTAATAATTTAATTTTAATTTTTTGTTTAGTTTTTATTAAAAAAAAGTGTAAAATGACAATTATTATATTAAGTTATTAATTGCACAAAAATTAAAACAATGTGTAATTCAAAACTGATATTTAAGAAACATTATTAATTGTAAGTGGAACTTTGTTGCCAAAGTATAGGTACCAAAAAAACAATGTGATACAAAACTTAAAATAGCTATCCATATAAATGTGCCATTACACTCTCGATTATTTAGATTGATTAATATTTAAGTATTTATATTTATTATATATAAATAATAAATAATTAAAAAAAAATTACATTAAAATATTATCACAGTTTCCAACTTAAATATGTACAAACATGTATATGAGGCCTTACATTTCAGATTTTGTTACTCTTGATTCTTTTTTGTTACCTGTCCCAATATTGATTTTTTTTTAATTATTATTATTTGCATAATTTAGCTTTCTAAACTTAAATAAATGACTGATTAATAAAGATATTCGTATTGTTCTAATTGTGAAGTACAACAAATACTCTGTATCTGTATTTATTATTATAGAATTAAACTTCAGTGTCAGAAAATGTCCATAGTGGTAACAAATTATTTTATTTTGAATGTAACTAAAAGATTTCTAATTATAATCGAACCATTTTGATCTCAAAGAATTGATTGTGTTCTTGACTAATAATTATTAAAACATTAAAAGTACTATTGCTGTATTTTCTTTACCTTTTCAACTAAATTCAAGTAACAAAATAGGAACTGTTTTTTTATGTACCCTGCAGTTTTATCAGTTTTTATATAAAAATGGTAAGTTAAACCTAATAATATAATGAAATTCATAAACTAAATAGTTTCAGCTATCTGTCTGCAGTCTTGGATGTCAAATTTATCTAGGTTTTTATTTTTGTGATTTTTTAAGACATGGTCAAGAAATTTGGGAAACGCTCAATCATGACGCTTTTTAATAAAGTGGCAGCAACTATTCAGAAAATTGGCTCCGATAACGGAATGTTGAGTAGTGGCTGTATAGCTGTAACCTACACAGACAAATAGCTAATTTAATACTCTTATAGCGCTACTATCACAAACTCATGTTGAATAAAAGAGTAATAGATATTATTATACGATTGTCGAATAATTGCGGTATAAGTACGTACAATAAACGTTTATACGTCATAATTATAGCGCACAATAGGGAAAATAGCTAAAACGTCACAAGAAACGCATCTTTAGCACAATATGGTTACTCGGTAGCTATTATTCAACATTTATTCGATATTTAGTGGAATAACTGATCCCTTATTCGACTACTTTGCTAGTTGGGGCCATCCTTCTAGGGTTTCAGGAAGCGGAATTTCACTCAAGAATTCTTAGCCTATTTGTCAACAAGGAAAAAGAGTGGGCAGACCGCCCACTCTTTTTCCACAGTTCCCCTCCAGCTTCAATTTACTTTGAAGAAAGTAAAAGATAGTCTCGTGGAGGACAAAGACAATGCAAAGATACTAATCGCAGGTACAAAGAAATGGGAGTCCTTTATTGGAGGGAACTGGGTCGAAACAGATTTTGCTCCTGTGGAGGGGTCTTCAAAGTTTTATTGGTGCTAAAAACGTCTTACAGCAAGAATATGAACATTTAGAAAAGATGTGCAATGTGAAATGTGGTTTCATGAATGAGGTAAGAAACATGGGAGTAGAGTGGCATTTCAATGCTCCTGCATGGCCATCAGCAGGCGGACTGTGGGAAGCAGCCGTGAAAAGTCTCAAATACCATTTAAAACGGGTCATCGAGGAGCAGCGGCTAACCTTCGAAGAATATAGCACCCTTCTTGCACAAATAGAGGGGTGCCTAAATTCAAGGTCGTTATGCCCTTTTAAGTCCTCGCGCGCCATATGAACGCACGGTCGTACACAAGGTGGCCCGCTAATTATACCTACAGCGCGGGACGGGTTAACCGAAGATCCGTACGACTTGGATGCCTTAACACCATCACACTTTTTAGCAAGCGGCCCTACCCTGAACGTCTATGAAACAGAGAAGGATCTAAGAACAAGATGGACCTTAACTCAAGCTCAAAGATGTTTGGGACCGATGGCGTAACGAGTAACTCACTCAACTAGCTTCAAGAAGCAAATGGAGACAGCCGCAACGCAATATCCAACTAATTGACGTCGTGATTATTAGGGAAGAAAACGTCCCACCCGGGAAATGGGCTCTAGGTCGAGTCATACAGTTTTACACCCTGGAAACGACGGCTACGTCAGAGTGGTAACACCGAAAACCAAAAGTGGTATCTTAAAGCGACCAGTTGTAAAAATTTCCGTCTTACCAGTCTTTGATCATAATCAAGAACCCATAATCCAACAGCAAGACGCTACACCAGCAGGGATAGAAAGTAAAGAAGAAAATAGCCGTTCAAGTTCTTCATCACGAAAAAAAAAGCCTTATTCCTTTACTTCTATGGCTATAACATTGTTATTATTTATTATGACTCTTATCAGTACAACACATTGCGCATATAATATAGCACCACTAAAAAACACTACTATGTATTTCGACACAGTGACAAACATGCACTTAATACGAGACGTGTGGCGCCTCGTTGTCTACCATGATAAGACTCCTTATCAAGAAGGTAATACGGTATAAAATATATCAATTACTTAGATCATTTATCGTCATTAACATCTGGTCATAATATTTTTACAAATAGTAAAGATCAGTTAAGAAGTTAGCAAGCTATTATAAAATGTTTAAATAATTTTAACGCAAATTTTGTTGCGAAACAAATTACAAAAACACAAATGTTGAAAAAATTTCCACGAGCAGGATTTGAACCTGCACCCTTCTAACATACCGGGTCAGGTGCTCCTCCAATTGAGCTATCGTGGTTCTAACCAGCCCGCCGAAATTATTCAACACTATTTACTTTTTACTTTGAATGCCAAAGGAGCGAGAGGGGGTGTTACCGGTTTAATGTCAAAATACGTCGTGACGATGCCGCATGTTATGGAAAGAGGTTAGTTTAACTGCTTGATATCTATAAAATCTTTGTTATATTTTAAAAATTTTGTTTTGACTTCGAAATTAATGGATGCATTTTATAGAAAAACTATTATTTTACCCAGATTTTGTTAGTAACAATGATTTTTTTGGTGATGAATTATTTTGTTTTAGTATTAGGATGCAGTGCATTTATTCTCAGTATTGCTTTTTGTCGTCTTACTCATTCAAAGGGATTCATGCATTGGTGTGAGAGTGACATAGTAAGCTGTAATTGCTGACGATCAAGCATTATTTTTTTTGAACTAATACTAGAACACTAGGCGTTTATTCTCAATTGTTGTTCGGTTTATTCAAATTGATTGATGCGTTAAGATGAGATGCCCCTCTTCAAATTTCGTGACCCCGCAAGAGAAGCTACCTCCAGGGCACAATCTGCAATGGCCTACGTGGAAGTCACTCAACCGACTCCGGACCCAAGTAGGCCGTTGTAGACAAAACATGCGCCGCTGGGGACTAGCTTCAGAGGATCATTGTGACTGCGGAGCCCCAATACAAACAATGGAGCACCTCCTCCATTGTCCTCTGTGCCCAGCCACCTGCACAATGGAAAACTTGTATGAGGCCAATAATGATGCAATAGCCGTGGCTACTTATTGGTCCGACAAAGTATAGCTGAACCCGCTGACACGAAAAGAAAAAGAAGATGCGTTTATTATTGTTTCAGCACTATTAAATGACGATCAAGTACTAGATATACTAGATGTACTTGACCAATCAGATTATGAAAACGACGACGAGCAAATCGATCCATTCGCATCAGATAGAGATGAAGAAAATGAATATGTTCCTGATCGGAACGGCAGCAACACGAGTGACTCGGAAACCAGTTCCAATGAAGAATTGGAGCAACCAAGTCCACAAACAGTTTCACAACGTGGACGTCGCCGTGGAAGATGAGGAGAACTCAAGGATCGACTCACATGCCAGAAGTTACAGAAAAACATCGTTGTCGCATGAATAGATAGAAAATCTACTGTAAGGTGTACATCCTGTAACGTTTTTCTATGTCTTACTTCTAAAATAAATTGTTTCCAGTTGTTTCATGAATGAACATTATTGAACTTGCATCATTTGCGTCCTTCAACAATGATTGGTTAATATTATTACTTGAAATTATCTATTTAAATTACATTTTTAAGCTAAAGTTAGTTTGTTGATTAAGTATTTGTACCAAAGATTAAGATTACTTAACTGAAATGATTATTGTCAGTATTGTTTAAGTATTAGAAGTGGTTTTACGTTGATTTTTTGTTTGTTTTCTTTTTTGGTTGTTATTTTGTATGAGACTTTTAAGACTGTTAGAAGTACCTTAGATTTGGTTTAGTAACCCAATGTTCTAAATAAAGAACATACATTTTTGGAGTTTTTTTTATCATTCTGGAATCACTAACCCAATATTATAGTATCCCTAAAATATCAAAACTAAATTCGTTGTAGTTTCCAAGATATACAAAAAAAATAGTCTGGGCGTTTGGGACTTTAATATGACTCTGGGTCTTCCTTCGATCTACATTAATTTCAACTGGGCCGCAGGAGGTTAACGTAGAAACACCCATTTATGATTATTTATGTATAATTTTACACATATATTGTTGTGAAATTACGTTTGAAAAAAGAGTGTTAAAAAAAATCCACGAGCGGAATTCGATCCCGCACCCCATGACATGCCAGGTCAGGTGCACTACCAACTATGCTATTGTGGCTCAATCCAACTCACCGAAATTAATCAACACTATCTACTTTTACTTTGTAAGCCAAAGGAGCCCTATTCAATGTCGACAACTACGTCATCAACATCCGATCTTAATATTCGGCACTATTTAGCCAAAAATCATCATGCTGATTTTGAATCTATATGACTCTTACCCGAATGTATCTTTATCATCATCATCAACTCATTTTGTCCCCAGTGCTGGTGTCGAGCCTTTCCTATGGATAGATAGGGGGAATGCATCTTACTTTTCCTAATACCTATTTTGTTACCAATCAATATTATAGTAAAATAAAAAATAAAATAAAAATTTTTTAATTCAGATTTGCATCCCTAAAGAGTTAGTAACAATGAAAGCTTATGAACTACTTAAGTACATTGAGGCAACATTTTTTATGTAAGGAAAAAACCTACCCTGCCTCCTCGGCCCACCTTGCACATCAACGTGTAGTATGCACCCAGTGCCTTCAGATGTGACATTCAGGCTTCTCTCGAACCACGCTCAGAACACTGTTGGAGCTTCCCCGCATCTTATTATAGATCCTAACATTTGATTAAGAAAAATAAAGATTTATATTAATATCTATCTGCAATGTTAATAACTATCTTCAGTTTCAATAGATTTATGGCCCGTAACAAAATTTTTGTTTTAATGATTAATTAATAAACTATAATCTAAACTTAATGTGTATTCATTCCTTCAAAAGAAATAAATGGTAATTTTTGCATAGTTTTACTTCTGTATACCTGCAATGTGTCTTCTTGGACAACTAGGTTTCTAAGACAGTCAATCATCTGTTTTTTATTTTTATTTTCTTTTAGTCCTAAATCCACATAAATGTGGTTTACAAAATTTGTATTAAATACATAGTTATTTTGTCTTTTTATTGTGTAGTCAACTAGGTGAAGTGAAAAATCGATATCCGAAGGATAAAGATTAAATAAATAAATAAATGTTTCCCACACTCACACCAATTATCTAGCCCCAAGAAGAGCTTCCTTAAGAAACTCGTTATATGGCTAACTAGACAACGGATCAACATACATAATATACTTAAATACATACTTATTATACATAGGAAACACCCAGACCCGAAACAATTTAGAAAAACAGGTATTTCTAAATTGATCCGACTGGGAATCGAACCCGGGACCTAAGAGATAGCGATACCATGAAAATCGGTGTGCAAGCCACTCGACCAAGGAGGTCGTCTATTCAATTCAATTTTAGATTTTATAAACCATATTTAATCTGACAAATATACATAATCCAGCTTTAAATACAAGTAATTTAAAGTAAACGTAAAAACAGACACTTTTAACTATAACGCCGTATTTAACTAAACTATAACATGTCAGATGTTCATTAGATGACGTAAAAATGCTAAATTACTTTATTCAAATAGTTTGTTGAGCATAATTTGGTTTTCTATCTCTAATTACTAGATATGTTTTTTTTCATTGGCGGCGCTAGTGTGCGGCGTAAACACTTTTAAGTAATTTCTCAAAGTTAGCTTTGATACATTTTTCAATTTCGTTTCGTACCTCAATCTTACAGGCAAAAATGTTTTAATGATACATTTGATAATAAGATATATGTGACTATTAAGTGGATCTTGATCGAATGAATGGACAACCAAAGAAACAAAATATTTCATATTATGAAATAAATATTTCATATTTATTTCATATATTCAATATGATGAAAAAAACAGTCAAAAACTGATACCAATGGATCGACTAGGTAAGTATCTTAATTGGGATTACATTCCTAGGTGATTTATATCTAAACGTCATATAGGTACTTTAACAACAGTAATACATATTCGTTTACCGCGTGACGTGATAGACAGTGGACTAGAATATCGATAACTTGATGGAGCTCTATTGTAAAACGAAAATTATTTCCTTACACAAAATATTTGTAAATTCTGCATTATGTGTATTCGATTTTTGCTTCTTACAAAAATAAATGTTTGTAAAAGAAAATTATCACACTTAGTGCTTAAAATTTGAGGCGCATTGGCAAAAATAAATCCTAGGTTAGAAGGTGTGGATTTGGGATAATTTACCTGTGAAATGAACATGTTTCGGGGTTATTTCGCTGTGTTGTACAACAATTAATCACTAAACAAGTCACCATGTTTCTGAAGCACTATTTCTCAAAAATAGCTACGATTTCACGTAAAATCAGAAAAATTCACTGAGCTCAAATTCTCAGCGTGCGGATGAGTGCTGACGAACTGTCAAACAGTTGACAAAACCAGTTTTAGTACATCGCATCACATGTGACATCTCGCTCGCTCAGCCCTTTGGTTTGTTGCTCTACTCCGTTGGTATATTAACTTTATGGGCCTAGTTTGCCACACTTAGTTTGTTGCTTTGTATTGTTATTGTAAATATCTTTTGTCTTTAATCTTATAATATATATTTTTTTACATGTATGTAAATTTGTAGTGTGTGCCAATAAATGTATTTTCTTTCTTTCTTTCTTTTCTTTCTTTCAATATACAAAGGCTATGAAATGAGCACAGTCAAGCCAACAAATTTAAAGGAAAAAGTGAGAAAATAATTACTGATTCAATTTCTTGTTTAATGGCTCTCGCTATGATTTAGCCAGAGTCTAGTTTTAAACAGAAACCCAAGTCGACGCGACGGTAGGTATCTCAGAATAATAACTTAGTTATTGTCCTGAGGTAGGTACTGTTGATGAGTTGAATACCAGTAAGTCAGACAGACATCTGACAGCTGACGCTCAAACTGTCATTCTTAAATCCATTACTCATCATCAATGTTCTATTATAAATTGTAAAAACACTTCATCTGTAAGTAGCCCGTAGAACACGATGCCTTACGGTTAAGGTTAAGTATTACTTAGGTACGTACCTAATAATATTGTATTTTATTCATCATTAACAAACAAACCACGAAAAAGCTTAGGTGTTTACAATATTATAGGTACCTACCTACGTGGCGCAAGCGTTTCATATTGCAGTATTTGCATTCAACCCTATAAGCGACACGCAGCCGGGTTACGTCAAGGTCGCCAAGCAGGATTTTGTGAAAGCAGCGGCGCTCGTAGCACCTTAGATATACGATTTACTTTTGATTGTTCCGGCCGTTGAAAGAGTTAGGTAAGAGTACAGGTGCAGAGTGATTTGGACCGTATTGGCACGGACCGAAGGTTGATATTGTATTGCAATTGTGTCAAAAGTGCGTCTTCTGGTCCTGTATATTATTCTGTGACCGTACTCACATTTTTTTAAAATTAAAATAGTAATTTATTTTCTTTTTCTTTTTTCTTAAAAGCAAAACTAATATATATATATATATATACAGGGTGTTACAAAAATACCCGTAAAGCTGAAAGAGGGCTAAATGGTGCCTTATAACAAGTCCATTTACAATATTTGAGAACCGTACTAACAATGTATGACTTACCGCCAAAAAAATAAAACCATTATTTTTTCATTGATGTGCAACCCTATTTCAGTAAAATAAAGAGTAATCTACGCAGAATGTTTATGTACATTTTTACCTAATTCGTGTAACGATATATAGACATACTAACAAAATGTACAGAATTCGATTAGGTAGATATTACAAGTCGCGTTTTGGAAGATTTTAAAAGACCTAACCTAACGAAGAAACCTAAACTAACAACACTTACTTTTTCGTAATGAACGTCAAGTTTACAGGAACGGCCCAAAGTGAGCTCCGTTTTGCTTAATGCACAACCTTGCTCGTCGGGATTTGGCTTGTGTGGCATTTTGCATCATCGTCGGTTTTATTGACGCGAACACCGATCTTACACGCTGCTCGAAAACCGTTAGGCAATCGGAGAAATAGACTCTGTCTTTAACATAACCCCATAAGAAGAAGTCCAAGTCGTGAGACTCTGTACTTAACATAACGTGATCGTTATGCACATTTGAAAGTCCTGTCCTCGTGAATGTTGCCTCATCCGTCCAAATAACATAGTTTACAAAATTAGGGTTCTCCTCTAACTGCCTGAGGTACCACTCGCAGAAATTCCTCCAGGGTGCATGATCGGAAGATATCAGCTCATGTGTACGGCGATATTGATAGAGGTGACGGTTGTCGTCACGAAGAATTCGTCAAACTGCAACATGGTTCATACCGAATCTTGCTCCGGCTCGTCTCGTACTCGTGGTTGGCTCTTCTTCAAAATGCTCTAACACTAATTCAGCCTGCTTGATATCGACTGTGCTTGGACGTCCACATCCAGTAGACCGATGAAAGGAGCCTATGGAATGTAGGCGTCTTGCATGTTGAGAAAACACTGGAACGAAGGTAGCCGTCGCTGTTCAGCGGGTGGTCTTCCCTCGATAAATTGTTGCCGATACAGTTCGCGAGCACGATTTAAATTGCTATCTTCATGGCCTACGCATAACATCATATCGTAACATTCTGAGTTAGAAAACATCGTCATTTTGGAAAAAAATGGAAAAAAAAGCACGAAACAATAGTGGAATATCGATAAAAATGGGTTAAACCATTAATATAATGCGTACATTTTTAGTATTTTTTATTATATGTCGGGTCTGCAATATTATTTTTCTTTGGCGTTTACTTGAAACAAGCTCGATTCAGTTGTTTGCAAGATTCGTTGCATTTATTGTATTGTGTGAGTAGCTGTGTGGAAGGAGAAGTCAGAATGGAAATTCTACAGGGGCAAACTTTTGCCATTGCAAATTGTAAAAATATCATATTTTTTAATTATGGTTACCCATTTAAATATCCACTGTTATCTTTAAATAAGAATAGTAGACTTTTTGTAAAGAATAGTCAAGATAAGATTTAAAATTTATGGCTAACAATGGAAAGGCGACGTTATATATTCTTTTGCATTGATATTTTTAAAAGGGTTATATTTAATCGATCACCAAACTAACCTAACCTAATCCACAAAAATACTAAGTTAGCACCTAAAAATACAAAGTTAGCACCTAAACTACTATTTAGATGCTAACTTAGCATTTTAGGTGCTAGCCTACTATGTTTTTGTGGATCAATTTATTATTTCTCTTTTTAAAAGCATTTTTGCAAAAAAAAAAATTCAATATCATAAAGAAAAGCAATTTATTTTCATAAGTAGATAAAAGTTTATTAGAAATATTACACAATGATTTTGGCAACACCGAGGCATGACGTATTTATTATATTATAATAATATAATAAATATAATATCTGCGAATTTGTTTTATTTTCTAAAATTTTTGTTATGTCGAATATTAATGTGAAATAATGGTGGATTATTAATCGTTAAGTGTTCGTGAGTGTGCATGACTGTTGGCAAAGGAAACAAAACATTGCAACGTCACTTTTCAAATTCTTTCAAGAAGTCCGCCCGAGGACTTAGTAAAGCCCCACATCTTTACTAAGATACTCAAGGGGTTGGTTGGGGGGTATATAATTTCTTACTTCTCATTTCTATTATCATTCATCATCATTTAAGAAACGTATAAATTAAATTTTTCACTGAAGGACCAGTATCCATGGTCATGAATAAATTATAAAAAAAACAAAAAAAATATATTTATATCTGAGGAGGGAGACTTCTTTCTTGGTGCCGCCAACCAAGAACTTGGCGGAAAAGTGAAGTGTCATGTCTGCGAATTTGTTTTATTTTCTTAAATTTGTGTTATATCGAATATTAATGTGAAATAATGGTGGATTATTAACCGTTAAGTGTTCGTGAGTGTGCATGAGTGTTGGCAAATGAAACAAAACAGTGCAACGTCACTTTTCAAATTCTCTCAATAAGTCCGCCCGAGGACTTAGTAAAGCCCCACATCCAAAGAGAATTTATGCCCACATCTTTACTGAGATACTTGAGGGGTTGATGTAGGGGGTATATCATTTCTCATTTCTATTATCATTTATCATCATCATACAAAAAGGAAATATTATTTATTTATGTATTACTTGTAAGAAAAATTACTTTGACACTGGCTAAATGTGCTGATCGTACGAAGCCATCAACTAAAGGAAAAAAAAAACAACAAAAACAACAAATGGCAAATGGCCAGCCGGACTTCTTGGCGGGAAAGTGAAGAGTCATGTCTGCGGTTTTGTTTTATTTTCTAAAATTTGTGTTATGTCGAATATTAATGTGAAGTAATGGTGGATTATTAACCGTTAAGTGTTCGTGAGTGTGCATGATTGTTGGCAAATGAAACAAAACAGTGCAACGTCACTTTTCAAATTCTCTCAAGAAGTCCGCCCGAGGACTTAGTAAAACTCCACATCTTTACTAAGATACTCGAGGGGTTGGGGGGTATATCATTTCTCACTTCTCATTTCTATTATCATTCATCATCATCATACAAGATGGAAATATTGTTTATTTATTTATAACTTGTAAGAAAAATTACTTTGACACTGGCTAAATGTGCTAACCGCACGAAGCCATCAACTAAAGGAAAAAAAAAAAAAAATGGCCAGCCCGCCCGAGATTGTTTGTTTGTTTGTAGACTTGCGTCTTTTCCTGAACTGGGTTGCATTTTGTTTGGTTGTTGGTGTATTGTGATTTGGTAATTTTTGCAAGCTTACGAACGTTGAGTTGAGCTTAGGTTCATCCGTCTGTTTGTTTTGTATTTGTCATAACAGTGATCAGTGTTAAACGAAACGAGACAGTGACTATAAACCGGTGCTAAAAATGTTGCTGGTAATGAAGAAAACAGACGAAAATGTTTCAAGGGCGGCAAATCGCCAGCATCGGACAATATCAAACTTTTCATTTTCCAGAACCTGCTTCAAGAAACCTTTTTCGGTACGTATTCGATTCATCATTTTAAGCCACTGAATTTTAATCTCAAGTGCACTTTCTAATGTTATGTGATTCCTTAATTCTTCTCTAATGAGGATTTATCAAATTAATTAGTATCACATAATAACCTGGTAGTAAAATGTTGATACTGTTAATGTATAGTTCTTTAAAGGAATGGAATCACATGTACTTTTTTATATTAGATATTTTGAGAGTATGCAATAAATTTTTATCAATTATCAATCATTCTCCTTAAACAAGGTCTGAACTTAATGTAGCTAATTTAATGGCAATTTATTTCAGCTGTACAATGTGGGCAAAATACCTTTGCCTGTCGGAAGAACAATACACTTCAATCAAGTTCTAGAATAAGTTGTTCACCGAATGCTCTGTCAAGATCATTTTACTGATGATGATTTTACTGATAGTTTGAAATAAAGGTTATCATACACTGCAGTCCCATGTGATGTAAGTTATAGTTGATCACAATATTATTATTATAACTTGATGTGTATCTTTAAATTAAAAATTGTTGAAAAGTGAGTCCAATTTAATTAATTTATTAATTATTCAAGTTTGTTGCTAGTAAAATACATTTAATATCAATGTTTGGTTATTAGTACCACTATTCCTCTTTTGGGTTTGAATTAAATTCTCTAGGTAGATAGAAAAAAGGCAACAGGTGTTTATTAAATGTTATTACATTACAGACTGAGCGAATGTCTATCTGTGCAATTGCTGATGAAGTTATCAAGACAAACAACTACCGGAAGTATATCCTGAAGGACGGTACGGTCGACATATGTCGAGCATGCCGTGGTCCCGGAGAATCTCAGGCATATTATTTCTGGTTGTTCTCATCTTGCTAACGGTGAGTATTTGCACAGACACAACCACAAAACACAGAAAGAGGTTAGAAGTCGTAAGACGGGCGGAACCCGCGCGCCACTCATATGGGCAAACACTCATATCCAGTCCGTTTCCCGATTTGACACTTCTCAGTCGTTCGTGAACTATCGAGCTGTGATTTTTGTGGAATATTTACATAAATATGCCTTCTTGTGCTATTTTAACCTGCAGGAAGCAAAGTAAAGTAAGACATGGATGGTGTAAACAGACGGGCGCTTTCTATTTTGGGTGCCACTAAGGAGCACGTACTTAACCATGGAAGATAAAGAGATTGTCACATTTTTTTGACACACCACATCTTCTAAAATGTTATAGAAACCTATTTTTAAAATATAATATTAATTGCAAGGTTGATATTTCATCTCAAGATAAGATAGGAGAAGGTACTTTTTTATTATGCATATTAATAAAAATTGCAATGTATTATTATTAGTAGAATTTGAAAAGGAAACCAACAAAATAGTGCAAGTTTTACATAACAATAAAACTTGTATTATTGGGCAGAGACGATGCACAGCATCTGTGAGAGTGCGTCTACTTCCGTTCTACCAACTTCCTGTCTATAACTTCCGCCATGTTGCTTTTATTGCTGTTAAATAGTAGCTAAACTGACTTACTTCTGTTTGGCGCCATTTTATGGTCACCTTAGGAGCTCCTTGAGCGAAGCGTCTTCATAGAAGTCTCTTACCAGGAGCCCTTAAATGGATGCTGTGCATTGTCTCTGCCCAATAATACAAGTTTTATTGTTATGTAAAACTTGCACTATTATCGGCATGTGAATCGTCGTGCATCGGCACAGCATCTGTGAGAGACGTGTTTATACCTCCTGGTGACTGCCAACGACGCTATGTGATGCAGATAAAGGCATGAACAACTTGAAGGAACAGAAAGCACATTTCAATAATTAAACCAGTATATATTCAAATATAATAGTATTCACCAAAACAATCATCAAAAGTTAACAATAATTAATTATTATTTAATATCAATTTTAATTATAATCATAAACAATTATACATTTATGATCTTAAGTACTAAATAGGTTCAAAATTTACTGAAAGATTATTTTGAGATTGTGTTCTTCCGATAATTTGTTTGCAATAAAATTTTGCAAAAGTGGACGTAGTTATGCTACAACGTTCCAATCCACACGCAGGTCGAACTGAGAAAATCGCGTTTTTGTATTTTTGTGGTACGCTTTTTTATGGTAGCGAGTGGAACTGAGTAGTATGTATCACTTCAACTAAATAAATAAATATTATTTTATTATATACTTGTCATTAAAATGTATTAATATTTTTTATACAAATTTTGATAAAATTGTACTTGGAACGTTTTTGAAAAAAGGCTTTTTGTATGAAGGTAGCTTTTAACTTAATTTGCAAAAACGATCCAATGTGTAAAAATTGGTATATTTTCGTTGTTAATATTTTTTTTTCTAAAATATAAGTTATAAAAAGAAACAACATTATTTAAAAATTATTTATTAAGAAATAATTGTATCATAGCATGGAAAATCATCACAATTTATTCATCATCTTGATCGAAATCCAGCTCGTTACCAAATCCATCAACATCGTCAATGGCGTCACTAGACGCTTTCAATGTTTTATAAAAACTAAGGCAATCTGCTGGAATAAACTTATAGACAGATCGTAAATCAGCCAATTTAGCTGGAGCAATGGGTTTCCCGTTAGGCCACAGCTGTTTAAGATCAGATCTATTTATAGTCGAAATCTCTCCTTTTGTCGTTTTTTTAATGTTAAGTTCCATAAAATCCTCATTAAAGGATGTTCTCATAAAAATCGAATATAATTTAGCTTTTTCAATCTTTATCTCCTTTGCCAGCAACCAGTTTAGTTTACTTTTATCTGTGAATTTCTTACGATTTACTATGTTTTTCTCAATATCTTCAGTGCTATAAAAATCATTTTTGTCCATTCTATATACTTGAAATGGTTTTTTTTTTCTAGCATTTTTCATAATTTCTATATATTCGTCAGCTGTATAAACACGTTGTTGCTTTTTAAGCGCTGTTTCTATTTTGGAAAAATCGGTATCGTTGGGTAAGAAACTATGCCCTGACTCAAGGTACCGAAAAGTTATCGTTTTTAATGTTGAATGTGAGTCTAAGATAACCTTCAACATTAAAACAATTTTTATGTTGCGATTCTGTCCACCGCAACAATCACTCCATAGTATGAGATGTTCTTTAGTAGGAGGTAGTTTATTTTCAATATATTTCATAAGGCATGATCCTACTTCCTGAGCGCCTCTTCCTGCTTCACCCTCTACCCAAACATAACAGTGACCTACATCATCTGATGCTGAATGTATCCCGCTATTATAAAGCCAAAGCTGACGTTTATAAAAAATTACGTTTGTCGGTATACGAGGCAGGGGCAAGGTTTTTTCGAGATCAAATGATAAACACTCTATGTTTGGCGTATTTCGTGCAGTTTCAAAGTCGCATTTCATCTGTTCCCTCTGTTTTTGTGCCTTCTCTAAGTGTGACGATTTCTCTGCCTCTACTTTGGTTTTTTCTGATCCACTAGTGTTTTGTAATTGCACCGCAAACAAATCACACTTATTGCACGTGTCTTTTTTTAACGGTTTACACTTCAAATTAAAATTTGTCAAGAAAATTTTCTTTACAGTTTCAAGAGAGGCACATTTCAACTCGGTGCCAAATTTTTCAACAAAAAGTTTCTTGTAAATACCATAAAGTTTCAATATTGTCATGCCAGGCTGTAAATATTGGATCTCATTGTTATTCTCCCTACGATAATGCGATTCATATTTAGGTAATTTTGAAATAACTTCCTTAATAAAGTTTAAGTTCTGTTCAGTCAATTTATTCCAGCTTTTGTCTTTTATTCCTCGACAGTCATTTAATTCATTATTACGGATTTTGTATAATGCTATGGTAACTTTTTGTGTTGTAATTTGTAAAGTGTGCAGGAACATATCGCGACAGACTTTGACATCTTTTAATATATAGGTGCGATGAAATTGTTTAGGCTTCTTTTTGGTAACAGGGACAGAAGTCATGGTGTAGCTCCGTTTTTTCGGTTGCTCTGTGACACATGATTTAATGTACATTAACTGAGCATTGTAAGATCCAAGAGTTACATAAATCTCAAATATTTGCTTTCGATCTTCCAACGAAATCGCACTGGCACATTTTTTAAGACATTTGCATTGATAATCCTTAAATACTTTTGGCTCAATTTTTTTCTGTGAGCGTACAGTTGTGTATGGTAAATTTTTATACTTTTTAAACTTTCTTTCTGAATTGGATTCAGGGTGCTTACGTTTGCGGCCTTTTTTCGGTCTTCCAGCCTTAAAACTAGATGTTATTATTACTTGATCATTGCTTTCAATACTGTTTCCTTCATTTGAACTTTCAAGTTCCCTTTCAGGTGAGATGTTTCCTATTTCCTGAACTTCAATGACAGGACTTAAAGTTTCACCATACTTATCTGAGATAGTTTTTTGAGGAGTAGGTAAATTAGTTTCATCATCATCTTGTGTTATAGTGTCATGTATTGCATCATTTCTTACATTCATAGTTGTTGAATTCAATATCCTTTTCTTGTTGGTTTCTCCACCAACTGTTACGAAGCTCTCAATGTGTTCATCTCTTATGTTGTTATTGGTTTTAGTGTTATTATCGTCGCCACTAACATTTGATTCACAGTCTGTTTCAGACTCAATTAAATTACTAATCTCAAAGTTTGGATCAGCAACAGAATCTACTGTTTTCTATATAATCGGGTGGATGATTTTCAAGCAGCATATCTGGTTCAGTAAGGACATTAAAAAGCTTCTGAGTTTCAGGAGACATACACGGAAGAGGCGATGAATCTCGTTCTACATCATCTAGAGCTGTTAAAATTTCTGGAGTCATACGTGGAATAAACGATGAATTTGGTTCTAAACTAATCATAGTTGTTTGAAATTCTGAAGACATACTTGGCTTTGGCGAGAAATTTGCTCCTGAACCATTTACAACTGTTTGAGTTTTTGGAGATAAACTTGGAACAGGTGATGTAATTAATTCTGTACTATTCACAGCTGTTACATCAGCAAGAGTGAGTGGCAATGGTGTATCTGGATTGCATCCATCTGAAAATATATAATTGAAAATTAATCTGCCCACGTAAATTAAGTTTAATTATTAAAAAATATACATATGTACGTACTCAGCTGATTCTTTGTTGGCGAAGTAGTTGAGTGCACATAAGTCAATGGACTGTAAGTATAAGATACATCTGAAAAAATCAAGATCAATTTAGAATACATAAGACGTGAAACAAACCTAAACACGCAATAGAGAAAGTCAATAATTATTGTTGCTTGTTGAAAGATAAGGTGGATCAACTATTTAGTTGAGATTGCATAAAACTTCTGAATGCAAGTCATTCGTTTTGGAGATTTTGAAGAAGGCTTTTGTCTAGTAGGGGACTACAAACACTTTATTTTATTATTGTCAGTAGAGTTTTTACTTACGTTCTTTGTTTTCTTGGTTACTTTTTACATACATTCGAGGAGTAAGTGGTGAAAATGGTGGCGGAGTAATTGAAATCTCCGTAGTTGATGATAATGGAGTGTTAGGTTTGTCCGACGCCATATTATCATTTCCTGGATGATAAAAAAAATATGTCGATAGAAATGATTGAGAGAAAGAAATATTGCTTAAATTGGTTGACTAATATCTCATTTTTATTGTTAAAGTCAAAGTCAAATATTTTTATTCAAATAAACTTTAGAAAAGAGCTTTTGAATCGCCCAAATTTTTTTTACCTACTACCCATTCAGGACGTCTATTTTTTAGCTGTGGAGAAGAATGGACGCAAGAAACTCCACAGCTTTAATATGATATGTAACGACATTTATAATTTTATAAATGTCGTTACATATTATTTTAAAATGCTTTAAGTAATTTTGTACCTAGGTACTTACTAGGGGTCGCAAAATCGGCTATTTTCTTAATATCGGTATTTTCGATATCGAAGATTTCAGAATTCCGGAATTTCGATATTTTCGATATTTTCGATACTAGAAATCAAACTACACAAAAAGCATGAAAAATCGGAGATATGAGTGTAAAAATGAAATAAAAGAGATGGTTAATACAATTTTAAATTGGTTTTATTATTTTTAGACACAAATCACTACTTCAGTCTTCACTAATTCGATTCAAAATCGAGAAAAAAAACTTAAAAAGAAATTATTTAGGAACTTAGGAACTCTTTACGTTGAATAAATGAAAAAAAAGTATAATAATTTTACTATGCGTGACAGACAACACTGACTTCCCTTCTACCTAATAATTAATAATAAATCAACCATAGCTCTGCTTCAATAACAAATCAACAAAACCAAGCAATGCTATTTAATAACTAAACATTTCTTTCTTTCTTACACCACCACACACCATTAAGGCACTAAAAAATAAAAATAAAACCTTTTTAAAAACAAATGAAAAAATTAGCAAACTCTTCGAATAACCAAATCATAATTATTTAAAACAAACAACTTATAGATCAATCAATTATCAGACTTCTTGTTTAAATAAAGAGACCGTAGAAATGACAGAGCGTTTATAGTTTTGTCACCTAAACGGGACCTTAAATGATTGCACAAAAAACCAGCAGAAGAGAAAATTCTCTCCGACTCCACGCTGGTTGGTGGAACCGTAAGTAAACAATCGTAGGCTGTTTGAAGATACTTTCCTCTAGTACCACCATTTTCGTGTAGAGCCATTTCAATTTTAATAAGAACGTCCTCGCTTTCTAGTGAACTGGACTGACTTGCATTATCTTGATGGAAGATATCGTTTTTGATTGCAAGTTCTAATTTTTTTTTTATGGAATATTCAGGCTGGGTCTGCATAGCCAGTATATCTGAATCATCAGCATCCTTTTCCTTTGCGGGCGGTGAAGAGTCATTCACAGTGATCGTAGTATTCAGATTCAGATGATACAATTCCTTCACATGCTGCCTAATGTCGTCTGGGTTTGGTCGTATAAAGACATCGTTATAGCCATTAGATTGCTGAAAAAAGGCTTTCGGATTATGCAAATACTGTAACGTTCCGCTTATAGGTAGCCGACGTTCTTTAATACGACGTTTTAAAGCAGTAGCCAGATCATATGCGACTTGATCATCATGAGACATAGCATCTATATTTGTCAGCATAAATAGCAAAGCAGAGTCAGTAATAATTAAATTACTGCTTCTTTTACAAAGCTCTTCTACTGTTGCTTTTACTATCTCAAGTAATTTATTAATTTTTTTCAGTCTTTCAAATTCTTCTTCATTCACCTCTAGTTCTGATCTTAAGTCAATAAGCGCTTTGCGTATGGGATCTTTTAATTTTAAAAACCGTTCTAGCATGTCCGCCATACTACTCCATCTTGTTCGACAGTCCAGTATTAAATTAAGTTCTCTGCCAATCTCTTCTTTCACATATTTTTGCAAAATAGCATCATTTTTTGTAGGTGATTTACGAAAGATTTTTATAATTCTGCGCACCTTTTTTATCGTGTCTTCAAAAATAAATTCTTCGTTCTGTGTACGCCCTCTTAGTCCTACATTAAAACCATCGCCATCATCATCCTCCTGTTCTTCCTCAGAATTCTCAATCAAAGCTTCTTCGTCAACGGTGCGGTGTGGATCTAACCTTTTTTTGTATAACACATCCAATATTGCTAACTGAATTCCGTGCGCTAGGCACTTTTGGTGGTAAAGTGCCGCTTGACGTCCTACAGCATTCATGACGCTAGCTCCATCAGTGGTTAAACAGACTATATCATCTTTTAAGGATAAGCCAAATTCTGATAATCTTTCTTCAATTAACTTTATACATACATTGGCTGGCATACTACCAAACACCCTGATCAGACCAAGGTTTGCAAAATTATTAATAAATATTCCCGGAGTCCGACTTTCACTATTATGAATATTTATGTTCATAAAGCGTCTGTTACCTGAACTAGTCCACTCGTCTAAAGTCAATGACATCTTGATACCTTCAGCCTTCGTCTTCTTCAATTTATCACATAAAGCCATCTTCATTGCTTTACTATGTGAAAGTACGATGTTTTTAATTGAATTGGCTGATTTAGGTAGCTTATACCCACATTGAGCCATGATTCGCCTTTGATCATCAGAATTTTCAAAGATACGAAATGGCATTCCATCTAAAGCGGTCAATCGAGAAAGGGTCTCTTCCAAGCTATTAGAAGTGGAAAAATAATCCGTCAGCTTCCGTTTTTTGACGGAAGGAGCAATCTCGTCAAGGTCTGAAGCTCTGGAAGTTGAAGCGGACGATGTCGAAGGTGATGGTGATGATACTGCTGCTGCTGGTAAACTTATAAGTCCCGTTGTTGTACCGCCGCTTGTTTTTATAATCTTGCTGCAGAGTTTACATTTCGCCTTCTGTTTATCCGTAGCTCTCAGAAAATGATACCAAACCGAAGATTTCGTTTCGCTCAATTTTGGATGACTAATGAAGAGATCCATTTTTTCACCTGAAATCAAAGTAAGTACATAATAATAAATGTTTTATTATGGGTAGGTATTAGGTACTTGAATCGAAATCGAACTCAAACTCGAACTCGCGCTCGAACTCGGAATCGCACTCAGTAAAACTTATTGAACATCAATAAATAAATTTAAAACACCTACCTACTACGTAAGTAAGTAGATAATATCTTGTGATAAGTATGTACTACGTAGGTACCTAAATCATTAAGACATGTCAATCATTAAATAAATTGTACCTAGGTACCTAAAAATCGATATCTGGTCGAAATGCTGGTAAAATGTTAATACAAAATAATTGGTTAAGTATGTATATAAATAGTTAAGTACTTACTTTTATTAGCCAGTCACACATATATTTTATTAGTTAAATATTTCGTTTACTCTCCCATTCTACATTTTAATTAGTTAAATTATAAAGCGCAACACAATAATCACTAAGTACCCACAAATTGTTACACTGTTCACAAGACTACTATTGCCGAGCTAGCGCTGAAACCCTCTGACGAACACGCAGACGCTCACGCGTCGACGAGCCAATCAGCGACGAATACTCGCAAGTCTCACAACATTACCATATTTGGTGCGTTAGACGCATTCAACGCACGCAATACCGCGCCCCGTATGAATAGATACTCTGAAAAAAATTAATAAAATTAATTTGTAATAATTATTGAATACAACGTTGAAAATATCGAAAATCTCGGTTTTTATAAACCCAATATCGATTTTTTTCGATACTGTTTTTGGTCCGATATTCCGATGTTTTCGATATTCGATATTCCGATATTCGATCCCTAGTACTTACCGTCGTCATCTTTTTGGCCACGAGATTTTATCGTATCTCGCAAGCTTACTAATTTTCGTCTTTTAGCCAACAAGATCATTAAATCCTTGTTATTCTCATTGTTCTTGTCATACTGCAAGAAATTAACGACTCGTTAATAATATACTACAATTCAATAAAACCATATTTTTAAGTAAATCAAAACAACACCAATAGTTAACAAAAAACCGTCTGATTAATACATAAAGGTTACTTACTTCTTCCTCGTTCATCGCAAGTACTAACACAGCAGCACAAACTACACTTAATATTATCTAAAACACGCTTTTATTAAAATAACAATTGAAAACCAAGAGCAATTAGCGGCACGCACTTGTTTACATCAAAGGTCAAGGGCAACTGTCACTGTGTCACAAAGTCACAACAAATAGGTAACAATAATCGTAGTGCACCAAACATACGACACACCAATGCGTGAGAGTAGGATAGAAAATGTAGGTAAGCCGTGGCAACAAAATGTCATATAAAAATCTTAATTTGTTTCCCTTAATCGTAGTTATATGTAGTTTGAAACATTGTTGATTTTTATATTTTATTTACAAACCAGGAAGAATAAGGGTCATGAGTCACACTGTGGGCTGTGTAATGATTATTCATAAAACGTTTCAAATGTCAATGGAACGTTTTATTATTTAACTTTATTATTTTAATGATAACGTTCCAGACTCCATAACGCATTATATATTTTTTTAGAATAGTATTCAAAAAACGATTCAATAATAATTTGCCTTTAATAATAAGTAAATATTGAACGAAACAAAGCGTCATATTGTTTTCCGAGCACACTATATGCATAATAACATTGTTAATGTTTAGGTATTTTGGTCAGTGTCTTAGTTCTTTAATTAGGTAATAATTAATTTTATAACTTTATGCTAATTTATTTTGCAAAAATTAATTTTTTCGAATTTTACATTTAGATTGCTTAAAACTGGGTCTTTTTAGCTATCTGTACCAACAAAAGTTTATTGCTAGATGGTCATTCAAGTTGCATCAACATTTCGTTACCTAGTAAATAAAATAATATGTTCTATAATTTTAAACAAGGCCTTATTATAATAAATACAAAAGTGATAGATCGTTTCATGATTATATTACTGTATGTTCCTAACAGTATATACGTTTTGAATCGTTTATTTTTACCATTATGATTTATCTTAAACATTACAAAGTACATGAAGCGTTTTAAAGAAATAGAAATTTCAAGTTGAAACGTTTCAAGTTGAATGGATCATTATTTTTATTTTATTTAGCCCAAAACGAATTAAAACAGTACGATCCAAATGAATTGTCACGTTTTAAGATTTAAAAATGGTTATTTTTAAAACGTTCCAAGTTGATTGGATCATTTTTTTCATGTTATTCTGTCCAAAACGAATTAAAACAGTACGATCCAAATGACTTGTCACTTTTTAAGATTATAATTAGATCTTTTGGTTCGTTTTATCATTTGGACCGCCTAATTATTTCAATAGTTATTGTCGTAAGAGAGTCAGTGTCTTCAGCACTAGATAGGGCGGTCCAAAATATCTAGCTTGGACACGAAAACTCAATTTTGACCACCTTGTGGATTGGAACGTTGTAGCATAACTACGTCCAAGTGTTTTCGCTTCGCCAATTACCTCTACTTAGGATATCTTCGATAGGAAAATTTTCGTACCAGTTTAGAGAGGCCACTGCCGAGCGTACAGAACCCGCAGACGCAGATATCCTTGCGTCTTTTAACACTGTCTTAATCCAGTTTCCAATCACAGTTCGTGAGGCAGCCTGTGGGGCGCCTTTTATTGTGACAAATAGGGCACTATTACATTCGGGTGTTCGCCGCTGTGCACTAAGTTCTAAAACTTTTCTTAACCAAAATACGGGACAGATATTATTATTACTGTGTTTTAACAATTTCCAACCTGATTGTCTATATGAAGCTGTGTCCGTCTTGGAACCAAAAACTGGGCTTAGGATGATGTGGTCGCCGGCATCGGTATAGTGACTTGTGGAAACCCTTAGCAAGGTGAGGTCATGTACTCGCCGGCCCGACGCTAGAAGTAGTAGACACGCTAACCGGCGTGAAGCTTCGAACAATGTGTCATTACATGGTAAATTACCTTGTAGCCAAGCGACCAGGACACTTGGATCCCAGACAGGTGGTTTCTCTGCTCTCGGTTTCTGAAGAGAGATGGCTTTTAAAATATGTTTTACTAAGAAATGCGAATTAAAATTTTCATTACTTAATGTTTTTCCGAATGACAAAACAACTGATTTATGAAGTAAAATTGTTGGATAAGCTAACCCTTCTTCAAGATACAGATATGCCAAGAATCTAGACAAACCTACACCTTCAGGATGTTTATGGTCCAGATTATTCTCTCCACACCACTTTACCCACCTGGCCCACGCAGGCTTATAAGACCTTAGCGTAGAATCTCTCCAGCTCGATTCTAGCAAGATTCGCTCTGCTTCAGTCCAGGATCCTGTGACGTCACCCCACCCCCAATTTTCCAAATGTACAGTTCCATGTGTCGAACCTGAGGCGGTGGAAGGCCGGTGCTCTGATCTATCAGAACCGATGCTAAGTTCTGGACCTTGAACGGCTCGCACATTGCACGCCGGCGAAGATCTGGCAGCCAAAACGCATTCTCCCACATCGGTGCCACTACCAAGTACACTCCTCGCGCAGAGTTTAGGTGGTGCAGCACCCGGGGCAGCAGGCTCGGTGGTGGGAATACCCACGCCAACTGCAACGTCTTCAAAATCTCTGCATCAGATTCATCTACGGTTTGCGTAAGTTCGACCATGTGTCTGAATACAGGCACAGGCTTGAATGGCTTCCCATTAGGTTGCGTCGCGAGGAACATGTTCTAACCCTTGTCTTTAACGTGCTGTATGATCCTCGTACTCCTTCTTACCTTAAGGAATGCTTCCGATTTCTTGGGATGGAACACAACCGTGATCTAAGGTCAAAATCGGATAACATCCTTAAACCTCCCTTTACCCGGTCGGGATATTTTAAGGATTCTTTTACTGTCCAAGCTACTTGTCTTTGGAATAAACTACCGTCTGAAATCCGACACTCCAAGACTCTTTCCGCCTTTAAGTCTAAACTGCACAGTCATCTATTAAATCAGTCACGTGCTAGTAACATGTTTTAGGTTTTTATTGTTGGTTTTTATATGTATGTATGTATGTTTATTTATTTAAGTATGTATATATCGTATATATGTATGTATTGTATGTATGTGTTATGTAAGTATATATATAGGTATGTCTTTTTATGTACTGTTATATGATTCTATTATATTCTACTGTATTTGCGCACTTCCTCTATCTCCTTCTTGGGTTCCTAAACCAAAGGTTGTCTGGAAGAGATCGCTTAAAGCGATAAGACCGCCTTTGCCCATGCTAGCTTTAAGATTATGTGTACTTGTTTTTTGTTTTTATTTGTGTGAGCAATAAAGTATTTATCTATCTATCTATCTATCTGAAACTGCCACTGTCTGCTGAATGCGTTGCAAAACTGCGCTGAGCAATCCCGACAATTTTTTGTTACATACCTTTCCACAACTCTGGTTTGTTTGGTTGCGAACAGATCGATCTGAGGAACTTCGAAATTGTGAAATGCTGCTCGCACAGCTGGCCGCAGCAGGTGCCACTCGGCTGGTTGTCTTCCCCGGGACAGTCTGTCTGCTACGTCGTTGTACTTGCCCGGGAGGTACTCTGCTGTCATCATAATCTTCCACCGGTCTGGGAGATTTAGCAAGCGGTACGTCATGTTGAGCAGAGGCGTTTATCGTGTTCCGCCTTCCTTGCGGATGTATGCTACAACGGTTCGATTGTCGGACTGTAAAATCACATGTCGTCTCTGAAGATGGGATCTGAAGTGGCTTACCGCTGCTATGATGGCAAACATCTCCTTACGATTGCAATGCCATCGACTCTGGCTGGGGGTCCATCCGCCCGATACTGTTTGGTCGTCCATCTGAGCCCCCCAGCCGTAGTCTGCTGCATCTGTTGTAAGGAAATGTTGTATGAGTGTTGGATGTAAGCTGCTCGTTACCTGATGGTCTTTCAAGGTAGCTATCCACCACTCTAAGTCGCTTACAACTGGTGCCGGTATGCTGTGTTGACTGTGCGGAGTCTCCCTCAGCAACCGTCGGGAGTGCAGCTGCAGTTGGCGACAATGCAATCTCCTTCTGGGAATAACAAAGTTGGCGAAGTTGAGAGTGCCTAGGACTACTTGTGTCTCCCTGAGCGACATCGTTCCTTTGCGAATGGCTTTTTTCGAAATAGTTTTTATTATGTACACTTTTCTTTCTGGAAGGCCCTTGAGTCCGAGGTTTGTGTCCCAGGTCAGACCCAGAAATTCCAGCTTCTGACTGGGTTCGGTCAAAGACTTTTCGTAGTTGATGGTCCATCCTAGGCTCTCTACAGTTTTTATAGCCATCTGCACTTGAGCCTGCAGGAGAGTACGAGCCTGGTTTACCAGCAAGTAGTCGTCCAGGTATACCACAATTCTCATACCTTGATCTCGAAGGTGCTGAGCCACCCAGTTGGTTAGAGCGGCGAAATTCTTCGGCGCGCATGATAAGCCGAAGGGTAGGCACGTCATTTGGAGGACCTGGTTCTGGATCTGGTGGTCGTAGACCAGCCGAAGGAACCTTCTGTGACCCTCGGCTATAGGCACATGAAAGTATGCTGATGAGAGGTCCAGCTTTACCATCCAATCGCCATTTTGAAGAAACTGAGGTATCTGGAACTGAGAGATCAGTTTGAATGGTTTTGGAATTATCGACTCGTTCAAGTGTTTCAGATTGAAAATGGGTCTGAACGATCCGTCGCTCTTCTTCGTCAGGAACATGGTTGAGAAGAAGCTGGGGCCGACCAGTCGCTGGTCTGGTACCTCCAAAACGCCTTGTTCCAATAGCTTGTGTATTTGTTGGGACATATCTGGTGATTGTGGTGTTTTGAAGCGACGAAGAACCCTGGTCGTCGGAGGCACGAGCACAGGTTTGGAGGTGAATGGCAGACGCATTCCCGTAATCATGTCGAGAAGGGCCTGCGGAGCCCGAAGCGCCTGCCACTGCCTCCGATACGCTCGAAGGCAGCCTCCGTAGAACTTGGGTTGGTGTAGTTGATAGTCATTTATCAAACTGTTTCTTACCGGGGTGACCGTTTTTCTTAAAGGGCTTTTTCGCTCTCTTCGAATCCAGTTGCTTTGAGGACCCTGCAAATGACTTATTAGGTCTGCTCCCTTCGTCTCTGGAACGAAAGGGCTGGTTGGTGAAGTCACATGTTGAACCCGGTTTGTTTAGTTTGCTGGTATGTTTTGGCTTACTGGTCACCTTATCCGCAGAGAACCAAGGCCTAACCCATTTGTCCATTCCACCCGTATTTTGTATGTAAGTACACAATAGGCCCTCATCGAAGAGGTGCCTTGAACTCGGAGGTATCTTACGCAGACCCTCGCGAAGATTTTTGTTAGTTATTTCGTTCAGGATACGCTCCCGGCGATTTTCAATATATTCAGCCCTTTTTCCACAAACCATTTGCATTATCTCCTCACTTGTTTTGTGAAATTTAGAGGTAGGTTGAAAAAGATCTAATATTTTGTTAAAAATGCTATCAGCGGATAGTATTGAATGAGAAGAAGCTGTCCAGTTAATAAACTGTTGTAAAGCCTCGTTAAGAAGCTCGCGCTGGGTAATAAGGCCATTACAAATTGCTGCCAATATTTTTTCCGAGTTTGCGACGAAGTCTTTACCTTTGAGAAACTGTCTAAGCTCGTCGTTAACCTCAAGGTCTACGAAACCAGGTGAGGCGCAATGTGCTTTTAACGAATCTGTGTATCGAACATCTTTCCAACACGGATCCCCAAATTTTTGCAAAAACTCTAGACGTTTTAAATGCTCCGGTTGAGCAGGCAGGATCTTCGGCTCTTTCAAAACTGTATTTACAACACCAAGGCTTAAAAGACGGGGTTCGACCGCATTAGTATCAACAGCAACCGTAGGGCGATGTAATCGAAAATCTGATGTTGTAAAGCTGCTGGGTTCCGGCAACGGTTCGGGCAACGACCCTTGTGCCGCCGGTAGCGTTGTGATGCGCGTGCCCTCATTTGCGGTTGAACTGCCGTATTTTCAATAAAGTTTTCATTAAAAATTGACTGAGAAGGTAGTACTACATTTTGTAGCAATACATTTGTTAACACTTTTACTTTGTTCATAAGCTCTTTAATATCAGGATTTGACTTACCAAGCCTTCTGCGTTTTACCTCACTGTCCGAGGAATCGTTAGGAAACGACTCCGAGTTGTTGCTATGTGAACGGCGGCGCTTAGAGCTGCGTCTGCTATCGCTAGGCCCACGCGGCTGCGACGATCTTTCGTCGCCCTCGGTGCGTCCCGAGCAATCAAAACACTCATTTGCTTCACTGTCGCTCATTTTCACTTCACTATAGCACAGGCAAAACTTGTAAACGAAAATTTTTTCAAGTATTTAAATTAAGTTGTTGCACGAATGAAAAGTAACGACGCTATGAAGACGCTTCGCTCAAGGAGCTCCTAAGGTAACCATAAAATGGCGCCAAACAGAAGTAAGTCAGTTTAGCTACTATTTAACAGCAATAAAAGCAACATGGCGGAAGTTATAGACAGGAAGTTGGTAGAACGGAAGTAGACGCACTCTCACAGATGCTGTGCATCGTCACATGCCGATAATTAGGTATATTATTTGTTTTCAGGTGATGCAAAGTGGTCTCATATAGAAAAATTCTATGAATTAGATCAAAGTAACCAGAATTTTGTATTTGCCCCTACCCTAACAAAGGATCATTTGGACCTAAGCGCTAAACAAAAAATGTGTGTAAAACTGGCTGCTCAAGTTTTGAGCCATACTGTAGCAGCGGGGATGTATGCCAAAATATCTGATAATAATATTATAATATATTATTATTTTTAATAAGGTAATATTATTATTTTTTATAGGTGTTGAATGTTTTAATTATATTTTATTCTTTTTAAGTGACAAAAAAGCTGATGTATTAAAATAAAATAAAATAGCTTTTATTCTGAGTTAGTTAGATTACAATTAATACTATATGTATACACATTATATTATATCTGTAACCAGTGTTTCTGTCGATATAGGCCTATCTTCCAATTTCCTTCATTGCAGATGTATTAGAAAATCAATTAAACAACAAACAAAATGCTACGAATATGACAGCAAAAAGTCCACATAATATGTAGCTCTTTTCAGAAATGAAATATTTTTTCAGCTCTATGAAGTTTGTGGGAAGTGCACGTGTGCCTCCATTGCAAGATGGATGGATTTGGACAATCAATGGAGTTGAGCGTCATAAATTTAATTTTGATCTTGTTCCTATGAGGACACGAACAACGTCATTCTTCCAGAAGGCCATTCGAAAGAAGGCGGAAGACTTAGGATTGTATAATTCACTCAAAGGGCGGAAAATTACTCAATGGACAAGTCTATTACCACTGTAACCCCCAGAAGATATAATGGAAGGATGGAATTCAATTCTAAATGTTGCATTACCTAGCAATTAAATAACTGCATTTAAAAAGTATTTTTAAAGCAATGGCTGACCAAATACTCGTTAAATCCGTCGAATTGTTCTACAAATACACATAGAACGACTTACTTAGTCGAAGGATGGCACAGGCGGCTGAATTTTTGTTACCAGCCGGCTGGTAACAAAAATTCCCAGGAGGCCTACTCTATTTAATTAATTTCATCAAGAAATTAAAGAAATAGTCTGTAACTCACAACTACGTGTCACACTACCATTTTATATTATGGCATGTTTTATGTATAATAAATGATTTTAAAGTAGATTAAAGGAAATTACCTTTAGATTCGGGCGCCAGACAGAGGTTATGCTCTGTCACATAAAAAGCAAAACTATAGTTGAGCACAGGATGTCATCGGAGAGATTAAACCTTTAATCTGCCGGGGGGTGGCAAGAAATAAAGTACTATACTACTGAACCAATACTTTATTCAAACTCCCTGGACTGCTTATAAGTATACAAAGGAGGATGCCAGGGTTTCTATGAAATTTGGTCCACCCCTTCAATAGCTATGTGTGTTACATAGCTGGATAGGTATTTTTGACCTGAATAAAAGTTACTATGGCGCCAAGTTTAAATGTTAGTCCGTTCAGAGTTATTCTTTTTTTAAACATAGTGGTTTTACAAGATTCAAAAACAATGTTAAATGTTTTATTTTTCAAAAATGACAATAAACAGACCTTATCGTTAACACATGCTTTTTATAAATAAAAGATAATATATTTTAATAATAAACATTTATTTATTAATGATCATGATCTACAATGACGTCATTTAAAAATAAGGCTGGGCCTACAAACGCCTCGTGTCTGGCGTATCCTAGATACCAAACTATTGAAACAATATGCGCACAGGTTCCTACTGTACGTCGTCCCGTCATGCAGGTACAATATCTTTGCAGAATATTATTATCGTGAACCAATAAATAGCAGTAGTACATTCTAGCTCTCACGTGTCGCGACTGTATACGACCACGTAAGAGCCAAGCATCACCATCAATGCCAAAATCAGGTAAATCATCTAGTGCAGCTTCTCGGTATACTTCTATTGTATACATTCCATTTTGCAGATGTTCGCTGCAGTAAGATCTCGCTAACTTCATTTGGTAGGTTCCCAAAGCTAATAAAATGATTTGTTCTTCACTGAATCTCGGAAAATCAATATCGCTTGCTTCTACTCTTGTAAAATCAGCTCTTCTGCTGTTTAAACGTTTCCGTTCTACATAATCGTATAAAATATTAGGTGTATGTAGCCTCTGTCTGATTTCGGTGACAAAAGCTTCAGCATATTGACTATCTTCGATGGGTATATGAAAGTGGTTTGTGATTGCGGCAGCTATCCTAAAGTCAGCATACATATGCGCCAACGCATTGTTAAAATATCTTTGGCGAAACAGTTTAAAATCGCGTTTAAACCTGCCGTTAACCACTTCCACTACCCAGCGGCAAATAGTGACCAACCGAGATTCGTTGGCTTGGTCAGTGGTAAGTTGGGATTCGTGTCTATTCTTTGAAGGCGGAACATGGTATTCGTAACCACAGGCTTCTACATCGTCCAAGCTGTCCCTAAATCCTCGATCCAAAACACGTCATTGGTTTCAAGGAGACAGTGAATCGGGTGTTCACCATTATTCATTATATCCCTCATTATGTTAGCGTCTGTTTTTGTAGCAGCATAAGGCCCTGTCACGTCAATTATATAGCCATCTGTTGTGACTAATAGAAACGGTTTTAAAAGATTTTGAAACTTGTGCAAGCTGTACGACTGTCGTTGGAATACGAAGTTAGCACTTTTATGTATATAGACATAAGTCCCGTCGCATATTATGATTGCTTTTGTATTTTCAGTGTTTCCAAATAAAGCCTTTGGTATCGTCAGGTTTCGACGTAAAATGTCATCTTTATTTATATGGTCAAGTCCTAAGTGACGACCAACGTACTCATTTGTGAGACCCTCACGAGCTATGGCCATCAATCGTTCAAGGTTTTGTCTCGACATATTGAATAAAGTCGCAAGCCTCTCATTTGAGTCACCGGTTCGCAGCTTTGTTAGATAAATACCTAAAGCGGTTCTAGGATGTTTACATGTCTGACTCAATGATGGAGTTTGTTCCAATATCTCATTGAATTGCTCAAAACTACGGCCGGTCCAAAAGTGCATTTCTTCATTAGTCATTGCACCTCTTGTGTTAAAATCTAATCTAGAACCTCTTTGTACAGCTTTTCTCATAATGTCATTGATATCACTGAATTGTGCTGCATTGAAGTCATGGGTGACATTGCAGTGTTGAGGTAATTCGTCCCAGGTGTTACTCTCTAGGTGTTCTTGACATACTCTAGCACTATCAGGAATGTACAGCTTGTGTTCACAAAAAGTGTGTACTTTTATGACTTCTGGTATTCTATGACGAGTGACATTGCGACAGTTAAGGAAAATACAGTGCCTGGCAGTGTTTGATGCTCGTGAATACTCGGGAACGTGAATTGCAGTTGAGAGTGCTTGTGGCTCGACGATTGCTTCTTGTGGAGGAGGCGGTGTGACCGCACTTTCAACCCTTTGCCAACACCGATGGCACACACTCCGGGTGTTGTCAAATACAACCTGTAAAAGAAAGTATACTTAATAAACATATTTTCTATAGCTACTGTTATATTCTGTAGATACGTACTGTTAGTGTAGTGTCTCGCGATCAAGTTTGTGGTGAGAGTGCGAATATTAGTAGTGTACCAGTGCTTAGCAAGCAAACGAATGCAGACCGATATGTCTGCTTGTAACCTAACCTAGCCTAGTCTAGCCTAGCCTCACAGTTTCTCCAGTTTACTCGTGATCTTGGTGCTTACAATAGCCGAAAAATAATACAAAAAAAAACAGTCGGAACTCAATAACATTGTAAATAAAGCATGAAACATCTCGTTAAACAATATTTTTTGAAAACATTTTTTCTTTTTGTAGGTAAAGACGGCCACACATCAAGTTACCCCCTAGTTCTAGTTCGATAATGTATATCATAAAGGAATATATCTTTAAAGTAGGTATTTACCTCTAACAATGCATTTTCTTGAATATATGTTGCAAGCTGTGGTCGCACTCTTGGAAGTTCATCATTTAAAAGATGTCGCTGGTATCTTCCGCGATAGAATCCTCTACGACACATGACACAGTTCCGTGAAACTTCCATAGTAATAAACAATAGTCCAATCGAAAAGCACTTCAATAATCCTTATGTAACGCCGAATGTTAATTAAACAGGTACCGAAAAAGTCGAAAAGATAGCCGGGGTCCAGTAGAAACTGATAGGTAAACAAAGAGACAAGACGTAGTCACACTCTTAATACAGACGAACGACTACCTGCGCTTGCGAGCTACCCCGCCGACGCCGCCCGTCCTGTCCGTGCCAGTAACCAGTTTCATTGTCATAATGAGTGCGAGTGAGACGGATAAAATGGATTGTGATTCATTGATAACTGCATGTCAGTATTTACAGAACGTGTATGTAGTACAGAAATGCACGTAAATATAATTGCGTGGCTCCTGCTAAAACTACAATGTTTATAAAGAATAAATATATAAACAAAAAATAACTCTGAACGGACTAACATTTGGAACTTGGCGCCATAGTAACTTTTATTCAGGTCAAAAATACCTATCCAGATATGTAACACACATAGCTATTGAAGGGGTGGACCAGGATTTGCATCCTCCTTTTTACTAGTAAAACCTAGCAACCCACAAAGTTACAAAACAAAATTGAATTGAGGCATTTAAAAGCCTACTTAATGGTTTTATCCATTTTAAAAAAGTACAATAGATCTAAAAGATCTTTTTAATTAAAATCACAAGCACGCCATCTTAGCTCGTACAAAGCAAAAAAAAAAAAATGCCATCACCGGATGTCAAAAAACGCCATCAAAAATCAAAGAGATATGTTTTTTTTTAAATAAAGCAAGGCAAATGATATCGGCCATACTGCCACATAACCAGTGCTAATAAAATATGAGCATGTAATGGCGGATTTAAATACGACATTACAACCCGTCACTTCCTAAAAAAAAAAAAAGAAAAGACATTTTCTTTTATGACAACTCTACCAAAACTCTATTAAAACTCTAGTAAAACATTACCCAGGTGGGAGTTCAAAACACAACACAAAACCCTAAACCATGTTTATTAACATTTAAATCCCAACACCAATCTTATTATTTACCAAACAAAATAAAACAGCAAACAAAATTATGGTCAGACCCTAAGCTCGACACTATACCAGTTGAACTGAATTGGTTGGACAACTATGTCACCAAATCTAACATCCTCCTACAAACCACGAGATATCGGTTGGACAACCAAGGTCACCGATTTTAATAACTCTTCCCCTAACCAGCAAAAGCACAGCAAAATGATATCGGTTGGACAAAAACAGTCACCGAATCAAGAGCTCTTACGATCGACTACTATCTCAAAACTGAAAAACAACGCGTAACCACGTCGCATTACAACGCGTCCAAACGAAGCAACGTCGAACAAAACGACAAAATCCAAACGAAAGACAAAATTACTTTCCAAAGTTTTATCTGCGATCAGCACAACACCACTGACTTACTGGGCACAGAGTCAACAAAAAAATTCTGAAAGAATTCAAAACCAAAAGTGAATTTGTGATCGGCGCAACACTATCCGACTTACCGGGCACAAAGCACAAAAGAAAACATAACGAAACAAAACGTCCGTTACATTCCAAAAGAAATGGTACCATAAAAGGAATCCCAAGGATCAAAATGTCAGGGACAAACATAAATGTCATCCAAAAGAGAAAAACTGTACCAACGAGCAATTTTCCTGAAAAGAATAAATTGTCGGGTCAGAACAAAATGTCATGTCCGGGTATGGATATATCCAGAACTTACAGAATAAACTAAATTAAAATTAGACCTACGAATAACTAAACCAACTTAGTCTTAAGCGTAGCCAACAAAGTGCAAACAACAAAAACGTGCAACAAACAAATTACACTATGACATTATACAAAATGTACTAACAAACATCTTAAACTACCTTATTTTTCTAATGGCATAAGCAGCAGAACTGAGTTTGCCGGCCAATTTCGTTATATGAGGATTCCATTGAAGTTTTGAATCAAGGGTTATACCTAAGAAAACTGTTGAGTCTACCAAATCTAATCGATCACCGTTTATTCTAATATCGGTTGGTTCATTCTTGACATTTGGTAGTCTAAATTTAATACATTTTGTTTTTTTAGCGTTAAGCTGCAAATTGTTAACAGTAAACCAACTGAGTACATCTGAGAGAGCTTTGTTTACATCGTCGTAATTATTCTTACACCTAGTTACATTAAAAATGAGTGAAGTATCATCTGCAAATAATACGATTTCACAGAAGTTCTCTACAAAGAATGGCAAGTCATTGATATAAATCAAAAACAGAAAAGGACCAAGAATGGACCCTTGTGGAACTCCCATTTTTACATGAGAACCAGATGATTTAGTTCCATTAATATCGACAGTCTGTGTTCTAGAGCTGAGATAAGACTGGATTAAATTTAGTGCGGTATCTTTGAGACCGTAGTAATGTAGCTTCATCACCAGAGTCCTATGCTCAACGCAATCGAAAGCCTTGGACAAGTCGCAAAAAACTCCAAGGGCGTTTTGAGACTCCTCCCAGGCATCAAATATATGTTTTATTAGAGCAACACCTGCATCAATAGTAGAACGACCCTTTGTAAATCCATATTGTTTACTATGTAAAATATTGTTTATGTTAAAATATGATATCAACTGTTCCAATATAACTTTTTCATAAATTTTACTTAGAGCTGGTAGTATTGAAATGGGTCGATAGTTACTGGGGTCTTCTTTGTTTCCTGATTTGAACAAAGGTATGACCTTACTAAACTTCATAAGATCGGGAAAGATACCTTTATTCACACAGTTATTAAAAATTTCAGCAAGATATGGTGCAATAAAATATATAATATTCTTAATTACTTTTATAGATATGCCCCACAAATCACTTGTGTTCTTAATTTTGAGTGATTTAAATGTTTTTATAATATCCATTGAATCGATATATTTAAATTGAAAAGAAACATTACACTTTGGTACATATTTTTGGAGTAATGTTTGTGCAGCTTCTGGTGATGAATCTAAATCTGAGGTTGTCAGCACAGGTATATTTACAAAATAATTATCAAAAATATTTGCAATTTGCATATCTGAATTCACAAGGTTGTCGTTTACTTTTATAGTGAAAGTATTATTCCGTGGTTTTAATTTACCTGTTTCACGGTTTATAATGTCCCAAGTGGCTTTAATTTTATTGTTAGACTTTTTTATTTTATCTTTAATGTAATTAGATTTAGCTAATATGCACACTCTCTTAAACGTTTTCGAATACTTTCTTACATATTCCGTAAAATTATCGTTTTGGTTATATTGTCTTAAACTATATAACTCATACAACTTATTTCTACTTTTATATATACCAGTCGTGGCCCAGTCACAGAACTTAAGTTTATGAGTAATTTTTATTGTTTTTTGTGTAAACACTTGGTCGTATTCAGTCTTTATGAAGTTAAAGAGATTACTATATAATACATCTGGGTCATCTTGTACAAATGGCAATGCATTAATTTTACACGCTATATTATTTTTAAAACACTCCACTCGCTCTTTTGTAACTGGTTTACAGTTCACTATTTTTGGCTTATCCTTAATATTAAAATCATAGGTCACTGTTAAATGGTATACCTTGGACTGTATGTAAATACTAATAGGGTTGAAAATAAAACCGCTAAGAGTACTTTTGCTCTAATGTAGGTAACAACTTTATTTGATAACTCAAATGACTATATAGCTTCTCATGTGAAATGTTGATAGCGCGATAAAGAAAGTACATCCGCGCCGCCATCTTGTAACATCTATAGGAACTAAAATTAGTATGAAGATGTCACAAGTATTGGCATATATTATTCTTTCACAATATAACATTATTATTATTTTACGTACTTATATAACAGTAAAAGGGTTTTGAACATGCCGCCCCCTTAGGACATTATTGAAAAATGTCCTAGAAATACAAGCACATAATGGTTTCATAAGTAAATAATAATATAACGTATGTGAGTAACAAAGTATACATTGAACTAAACATTTCTTCTGAACTTAAAATAATAGTTAACATGTTTAAAAATTAAAGCGAAGCCTTATTAAAGTCTTTATATATCTATAGGTAGGATACAAAGTTTTGACGTTGGCCTTTTAATATTTGAGGATTTTGTACGAACTGTGACCACACGGGTTATTTTGTCACTACCCGGATGCTTTTCAAGCACTCGACCTAAAAGCCAACGGCTTGGAGGCAAGTCGTCTTCTTTGATCAAAACTACTTGCCCTATATCTGGTTCAGGTATCTGGGATGTCCATCTGTACCTGTTCATCATGGTAGCTAAATACTCTTGAGACCATCGTCTCCAAAAATGTTGCAGAGTCCTCTGAATGAATTGCCACCTATTTAAACTGCTTACGGTAGAGTTCTCATAATTGGTATCAGGTACACTAATTAGAGGTTCTCCAATTAAAAAATGACCTGGAGTCAATGGGAGTGGTTCATCAAGATCATCGCTTCTAATTACACTGATAGGACGTGAGTTCAAACAAGATTCCACCTGATTAAGAAGGGTGCTCATTTCTTCAAAGGTTAGTGTTGAGTCCCCAATCACTCGTTTAAGATGAAATTTGGTGGACTTCACCCCTGCCTCCCAAAGACCACCGAAATTAGGAGCATGAGGTGGTATGAAATGCCACTCCGTACCTTTAACTTCTAGATACTCAGCAGCGGACTGTTGAATGCAAGTTAATTGGTCTAGTTCTCGATTAGCCCCTACAAAGGTTGTACCATTATCGCTCCATACATGGGCACAATGTCCTCGTCTAGCAACAAACCGCCGAAATGCGGCCATAAATGCTTGGGTTGTCATATCGCTAACCAGTTCTAAATGTATTGCACGTGTACACATACATACAAACAATGCAATGTATCCTTTATAGGAACGGTGTCCTCTTCCCTTAGAAGTCCGTATATTTACCGGCCCTGCGTAATCTACACCGCTATGTAAAAAAGGTTTAGCTGGCAAACATCGAACAGATGGCAGGGAACCCATCACCTGTGGTTTGATATCGGCCCTTTGCTTAACGCAAGCTACGCATCCGCGTACATGTTGTTTGATCAAATTTCTTCCTCCTATTATCCAATAAGCAGATCTTAAATAATTTGTCATTAGTTGCGGACCCCCATGTAATGTTTTATCGTGTGAGTCAGCTATTATTAATTTTGTAAGATGATTTTTGTTGGGTAACACTATTGGATGTTTCAGGTTCTCGTCAATTTGTGCCTTTTGAAGTCTGCCATTAACTCTGATAATTCCATTATAATCAAGATAAGGGCAGAGAGCCTTTAATTTACTTGATTTCATTTGCAATTTCCCTTTATCTTGCAACTGAGCATATTCATCAGCGTATTCTTCGATCTGTGTTTGTTTAATGCAGCATTGCAGTGCTTTATCAATTTCTACCTTACGTAAATATGTAGTTTGATTCTTTCCCTTGTTTAAAACTCTCCTGCAATATGCTATTACTCTAAGCAATCTTTGCAATGATGAAAACCTCTTAAGAACTGACTCTTCTGGAGTTGTGGCGACGTGTGATCTGATTGATTCTTCTAGCTTTGAACTGAAATTGGTTGGTTTCTTGTATATAACATTTTGTTCTCGGATCATATCTGGACCATACAACCACATATTACTTTCGGCTAATTCGTTTGGTGAAACGCCTCTAGAAGCCAAATCTGCTGGATTTTGTTTAGTGGAAACATGAAACCATTGAGACGAATTCATATTCGTTAGAATTTCAGCGGTTCTGTTGGCCACAAAGGTCTTCCACCTACTTGGATGGCTATTTAACCATGCCAAAACAATAGTTGAGTCTGTCCATGCTCTTATCTTGTCCTTTGTAATGCTAAGGACATTTGCAGTCTCAATTAGCAATCTTGACAACAGCACAGCTCCACATAGCTCTAATCTCGGTATGCTCACTTGTTTGATGGGTGCTACTCTAGTTTTTGCATTTAACAGAGTGACCTGCACTTGACCTTTACTGTTGATGGCTCTTACATAGACTACTGCAGCGTAAGCAAACTTTGACGCGTCGCAAAATCCGTGCAATTCAATCTCAACATCATCAGATTTCGTGCCGAGCCAACGAGGTATTCGGATTTTGGTAAGTCCGACCAATGTCTGCCGGTAAGTATTCCATTCTTCTATTAGTTCTGTGGTAAGTCTTTCATCCCAACCTACACCAGCTAACCATAAACGTTGAATAAAGATTTTTGCTATAATAATCGTAGGTGCTATCCAACCTAATGGATCAAATAGCCTCGCTATATCTGAAATTATAGCTCTTTTTGTTACAGGTGATGCTGCCGGAGGAAGAATCACCGAGTATTGGAACGAGTCATCCTCGCGATTCCAGGTAAGTCCTAATATTTTTATTGTGCTATCTATTTTAATTTCTATTTCTGTTTTAACTTCTTTCTGTGTACTATTTTCTGTGTTCTTAAATACTTTACCCTTTTCCTCTTCTATCTCTCTTTTATTTAGTGTTCTTTCATTTATCTGTTCAATTTCATTTATTTTATTAAGTAGTTGTTTGTCATTACTATTCCATTTTTGTAACATAAACCCACCCTTTGCTAACAATTCTCTCATTTGCTTATACAGTTCTATTCCTTCAACAATGTTTGAACATGAGGTCATTAAATCATCCATATAGAAACAATTGATAACTTTATCAGCTGCTAGTGGAAATTCCAGACCTTCATCTTGGGCTATTTGCTGCAGTACCTTTACTGCCTGATACGGCGCTGATGCTGTTCCAAAAGTAACTGTCATTAATTCAAACTCTTCTATTTCTTTTTCAGGTTCATCACGCCACAATATTCGCTGATACCTTACATCTTCCTCTGCTACTTGTATTTGTCGGTACATCTTGACAACATCTGCTACAAGTGCAATAGGGTTAATTCTCCATCTTAAGACTGTATGTCGCAAATCCGCTTGCAGCGTAGGGCCAACTAAAAGTGTATCATTTAATGATACACCCTTTCTATTTTTCTGTGATGCATTAAACACCACTCGAACCTTAGTGGTCGTTCTGTCATTTTTTATGACGGGATGGTGTGGTAAATACACCGCATTATTTTTATTTTTGTTCTCTACTGGTTTCATATGTCCTAAACTTAAATATTCATTTATTACTTCTTTATACTTCTTCTTTAACTCCTTATTTCTTGTGAATCTCTTTTCTAATGATCTAAATCTTGCTTCAGCAATATCTCGTGAACCATAATTTTCACACTGCCGTTGTTCGTCTCGAAACGGTAACTTGACTACATATCGACCATCGGGCGTTCTAGTTGTAGTCTTTTTAAAAAAGTCTTCACTACGTTGTTCTTCTTCTGTAAATGTGTTCTTCATTAGCGGAGGCTGCTCTTCTATTTCCCAAAATTTTCTTAATATGTCATCGTCGTTGATCTGAGTATGCATGGCAACTATATTGTTAGAAGTATACATGTAGTGTTCATTAGAATTTGCTTTGTCAATTGCACCCGAAAGGATCCACCCTAAAGAAGTGTTTTGAGCAATCAAAGCTCCAGATGGGCTTCTCTTTACACCTTCTTGTAGAATGTAGCTGTACACTTCAGCACCTATCAAAATATCTATTTTGTTTGATGCGTTGAAGTTTGGATCTGCTAAGCGTAAATTTTTTAGATCTATCCAGTTAATAGGCTGTATATATTTTTCGGGAAGATATGATGTGATATGGTCTAGCACATAGGCTTTAATAGGAATTTTAAATGTTGAATCAATTCGTGACTGTATTATTAAATTGACTACTCCTTTGCTAATGATAGATTTGCTCTCACTTAATCCAGATATAACGCTGTGAACTGGTTCTTTTTTTAGTTTCAGGAGCTGAACTGTAGCTTCAGTAATGAAGCAAGTCTGTGAGCCTTGATCTAATAATGCCCGCACAACTTGAAAATCACCCATCCTAGACTCGGCATTTATTAGCGCGGTAGCTAACAAAATCTGCTTGCTTTTTCCCGTTGATAGGCAACTAACAATTGGAGAAGTGTTAGCTGAAGAGCCAGCGCCTTCTTCACATTTTATAGCAGAAGAGTGACTTTTGTTCTCGGAAGTATAATGGGGATGAAGTAGCGAGTGATGACGCCTATTGCAAAGCTTGCATGTGGTAGATTTTTTGCAGTCATAAACAGTATGATTTCCACCTAGGCAGTTGAAACAGATCTTATTTTTTATTACGAACTCTCGCTTCTGCTCATAGGTATGGCTGGCAAACTTCTTACAAAAGCAAAGCTTGTGGGCCTCACTACAGTATTCACATTTTAAGCTGCTCGGATGACTGGTGGCTAATAATGATTTCGAATTTACCTGATGAATCACAGGTCTTTTAGAATCTAAGCACTCCAACGCTCTAAAACGATTCTCTATAAAAACTTTAAATTGTTCAAAAGTTGGCAATTTATTCGAGTCAAAACTCGAAACATTTAGCTCCCAGTGCTTGCGCGTCTCAGGGTCTAATTTAAAGGTTACTATATGTATTATTATAATATCCCATGTACTCACATTAACATCTATATTATTTAAGGCGTTTAAACAATCGCAGGTGTTATCCAACAGTTCCTTTAACCCTGAAGCACATTCAAAATTCACACGTTTCTGACCAAATAATTTCCTTAAAACACAATTCGCTAGATAACGTTTATTGTTGTATCGTTTGTCTAATAAATCCCAACACTGACTATAGTTAGCTGCAGTTATGGGAGTGTGCCTTATTAATTGTTCTGCCTCGCCAGAGAGGTGACCTTTTAAATAATGTAGCTTTTGCACACTATCTAGACTCTTATTATAATGTACTAAGGAAGTGAACAAATCTCTAAATGTTGGCCATTCCGAATATTTACCGGAAAATATTGGAATGGAAATTTTAGGCAACTTTACAAAGGAACTGGAGGAGGAATCACCACTCTCTATATTGACCTTAGCGTTAGAAATTTTAGCTTGCGATAACAATGTATTTATGTCTGTTTTCATTTGCGACCTATACATGATATAAGAATCTTCAGTTTTATCATACATTTCCGAAATGCCATAAGAACTTGATTCTATCTCAACAGGCTTAAAATTTTCGTATAATTTTGTATTATTCTCTCTAAACAATAGCCAATCTCTATCCAAATTTTCTAACCTTGTCTCTATATATTCTACATTGATTCTTTCTTTCGGACTCTTTTTATAATTAATAAATCCTTTCTCAATAGACCTTTGAAGAGTTTTTTGCACATTAAAAAGACTATCCATATTGAACACAAATAAGAAAATTCAACTGAATGAAAACAAAACAATAATTATATTCAAACACGAAATCAATGATAAAATACTAAGAACTCTATGAATAATTTATAAATTTTTTACAAGTGTTTTAAAAGAAGAACTGTCACCTAATCAAAATTGGGCATAGGATCCCCGTACCTTCGTTTTTTCTATAACTATTCTAAGTCCTAGCAAACTAACTTAATTAATTAATTCTATGAACTACACACTATTAATAAGGTCCAAAATGCCTTAACACTTTTCTTGATCTTGAACTCTATAATCTTCCTAAGTAATAAGGTTCAGAATTGTACTTACAGTTGCACTCCACTTCACTCACACATATAATTGACCTATGACGTAGCTCCGTGACTCCGCTAGTGACGTCACGACCGTTGCGTCACTTCGATAGCTCTGCCTTGACACCACGACTGCTGCTGGGCTGCACCGCCGGCTGCTGCTTCCAATGGTATCATTGGAACTGGTACTGGGTACTCTTGATGCTGCGCTCTACTGCGAGTGTACCAGGGGTGGTAGTCCTCAGACCACGCGCTGTTCTAAAATCCGGCTCGAAGGACCAATGTTAAATGGTATACCTTGGACTGTATGTAAATACTAATAGGGTTGAAAATAAAACCGCTAAGAGTACTTTTGCTCTAATGTAGGTAACAACTTTATTTGATAACTCAAATGACTATATAGCTTCTCATGTGAAATGTTGATAGCGCGATAAAGAAAGTACATCCGCGCCGCCATCTTGTAACATCTATATGAACTAAAATTAGTATGAAGATGTCACAAGTATTGGCATATATTATTCTTTCACAATATAACATTATTATTATTTTACGTACTTATATAACAGTAAAAGGGTTTTGAACAGTCACCTTCAAACCGCAATGGTCAGACGTAAGCTGACTAATGACTGACTTAGAAACAGGGTCATAGTCTGTAAAAACGTTATCAAGACAAGTGGCTGAATGTGAAGTTATTCTAGTGGGTTCGAGAAATAAATTAATGAGATTAAAACATTTAAACAAGGCAATAAGACGAACACTCAATGAAGTGCTTTCTAGAATATTTATATTAAAATCGCCACATACAAAAACAAATTTATTTTTTAATTTTAATTTTCTTAGTATATCCTCCATTACAGATTCGAAAATACTGAAATTGCCCGATGGGGGTCGGTATACACACACTATTACAAAGCTATTAAACTCCACACATGATAGCTCAATGTTACGTTCCACTGATAGGTCTATAATATCGCTGCGATCTTTATATTTTATATCACTTCTTACTAGTATTAAAGAACCACCGTGAATAGCTGAGCTTCGCACGTACGCGCTTGCTATTCGAAAATTATTTACATGGAATGATGTGTCATGACTTCCAAGCCAATGCTCAGTTAAACAAAATATATGAATTGCCTGACTTTTTGCAAATAATTCTAATTCTAAGTCCTTGCCAGCCAAGCCTTGAATATTTTGATGTATAATAGTAATTAATGAGGACTTGGCTTTTGTCTTAGCCCTCAGTTTAAACATGAGGTTGTTACCTTATTACTAGTTGTAAATGTTGCATTAGTAGAACTACTAATGATTACGTTGTTATGACATAAAGATTTAGTTATACCATTTATAACTGTATCCTGTATATTATAAGCTAACAATTTAGCTATTTGGGTCCTACACTTATTAGAAAGATACATAGTATCTGACGTCAAACTAAAGCTATTAATAAATTTATTAATGTCAAAATATAAAATAGTGTCACTATGACGACAAATCAAATTAAACAATAATAAATTTAATTCATAAATGCGCTTATTTTGTTCCCAAGTCAAATTGGTACAATAGGGAAAGGCGCTAATTATTAACCTGCAATTTGTTTCTGATTGCAGTTTTATCAAAGTATTAAAACTATTTATAATGTCACGTTTCTTCGTTTGTGAGCTGTCACCACATAATATAATAACATTAGTGGAACTATTTAGTGAATCCTGTGATATTTTGTTTGCTATAGCATTCATCGATTGACCTGGAGTACAAATATTGGTCATTGAATGGATAATATTTCGATTTATAGGCAACCCTAAGCCTTGACCCAGTTTATCCGAGTACATAACTGTTTTTTTTACTAATTTAGTAACAATAGGTTTATGTATTGTTTGAGGAGAGGCCGATGTAGGACTGGGAACCAAGACAGACAAGTTTTGTGTGTTTATCTGAATATTAGAGTTAAGCGATATAGACTCTTTGTGTAGGTTAATTTCATTATTAATTAATGAATTGTACCGATCAGCATTGAACTTGCACAGATCGACTAACTCTGTGGCTGATTTGATATGTTCTTCAATCTGTTTCTGTGCTATTGAGTATTTTTTGGTCATTATAACAAGAGACTCATGTAGCCTTTGGATATTAGTTTGTAGTTGCTTAGTGTCTCGGTCATACATTTGCCTACTTTCCATTAACTTACTATTGTATATATCTAAGGAATCCATTAGGCTAATACGTTCCTTTCTAAGAGAAATGTTTTTATAAAAACAGTTATTTTTTTTAATCAACTTCTTAGTTTTCTTTATAAACTTATTAATTTTTACATATTTTTTAATTTTAGTTTTGCTGATTTTATTTATTTTGCTGTTGTTTTGAGATTGATGAAATGAAATTCCACCAGGTGATGCTATAAGTTCTTCAAATAAGGACTGAGTATGATCCACTTCGTGCTGCTGCTGCAACTCAACAAATTGGGAAATCTGGTGGTTTGCCGCACTGAGGTCCCTTTCCAACTCGGTGATACGGTCTAGTGCCCTTTCATAGGTGTTGTGCTTCTGCTCAAAATTGGAGATGACATCTTGCAGTTGGTCACGCTGGTGTAGCACATCCTGGTGTTGCATGTGCAGTTGGGCTAACTCATTCTTAAACTGTGAATTTCTGTCTATTATGGATTTTATTTCCATTTCACTGTCTTCCCTCTCTTTTAGCAGCTGATTGCAGAACTCCTTGGATACTCTTAGCTCCTCAAGTGCCTGTCTGAGCTTTAGTTCAGTACTTTGAGTAGCAGCCTTACGTGTCAGCATTTTAAAAGTGTTTTTATTTACCCCTGAAAATGTAAATAATTATATATTAAGTATTTAAGATATATTAGGACTTTGTATGTGTTGAAAGTTAGGTATACCAAACTTTTTATAACAGCTAATAGGATTATTATAGAATGAGATTTTAATTTTAACTAGTGGAGGGTAGACTAGATATATCTCACAATTACAAGAGATTTAAAAAATGAGTTTTAAATTGTAATTGTAAGTTATTAGTTTCCTAGAAATTAAGTAATTTAATTGAGTTATATAACATGTAATTGGTATAGAAACAATTTAACAAGAAATAAAATAACCAATCACAAAGAAAAACAAGTAGGTAGGCCACTATGTAGTAGGTACTTGTTTGCAATAGTTTAAACTATATACAGTATAGGTACCTTTGTAGCTTTCAGATAAAACCAGATTTGATGTTCTAACGGTTCTAACCAAGTAAATAAATAATAACACTTGCAAATCGAATGAAGTGTTCTGGTATTTTAAATGGCTACTTGTATAGGTAATAAGTAATGAAAACAATACTCCCCCGGTTTATGTTGCTGCAGTCCACGGTGTGATGTATGGAGTTAGTATGTAAGACTATCTATTTAAAAGGCATGTATCAATAAATTATATTCAGTATTTATCCAGCACTCATGTGTATTATTTCACTCCCGGCTCACGACCTTACATGGCGACCCTGCCAAAAGTAGAGACACGCGCGCGAGGATCCTGACACCGCCCGGCGCCCGCCGCCGCTGCGCCGCCGCCGGCGCCGGCCGTAAAAGGACTAGTTTCGGTAAATATCGGCCTCTCGGTGTGTTTCAATCATGGATGAAACAATTCATTTTAAAACTTTCAAGTGTGACAGTTGTGTATCGCAAACTTTAAAATGGGAAAGCAGCAGTCAAAAGAAGAAAATATTGTAATAGCCCAAAACGCAGCTGGGGGCCAAAATAGTGCGCCAATCGACGAGATTCGGTTCCATTTGTCCACCACAAATATTCTGATGCTGATCATCGTGCTCTGCGTGCTTCTTGGGGTACTGTTCTGGATATTCCGTATATATCGGAAGTGTCACTTGCGGTGGATTCGACAAGAGGTCGAGCAGAATGGAAACAATAGAGGGCAGCGATTATCCTTTCGACGGCGATTCAACATGTACCCGGATTTAAACGTGGAAGATAGTAAAGTTTGAAAGTGCGGTTTCTTATACGTATCTATTCATGTGTGGTGCGTAAAATTGTGCAGTGCGGTTTGTGCGGTATATTATAATATTTTTTACGTACTACGCGTAGGCGCGACATTCTACTACGAGTATAATAAAATAAATAATAATGGACACTATTTAATGGACACTATTTAGAAAATATGTTTAACCTGTCATAGAAATTAAAATTGTATTAATCTGTATACCTAATAATTAATGTTGTAAGCGAGCAAAGGTACTAATATTTTACATATTACAGCTAAATACAATGAAGTTCTACGTCTTGACAATGATAAAGGTGCGTATTTTTAATGCTATGTTATTATAACTATTGTATTTAAATTTAATTCTTAAATTCCCCTATTCGTAATATTTTTTTTGTTAATAATTATTAAATTCCTATGGCCACATATATAAAGGAATTGTATAAAGAGTTATTTGTAATAAGACAGTATTTAATTAAAATTGGCCCATCTAGACGACAGGGTAATATTTTACAGAAAAAGCTTAGTGAAGCCAAGTTAATCGGTGGCCAGTATAATACTTATATAGAAAATATTAATAAAGTAGGCCGGTTAGATGAAAAGGAGAATATTCTAATAAAAAAGTGTTGCGAGGATTTTAATAATTTATTTAAGGAAATTACTAAATTGTGTGAATATTCCGAGTCTTTAGATTACGTAACCAAAATGGACAAATTCGATCTGAAAGTGGCTTTGACCTTATTACCGGTTATGAATGACGAAATTTCTAATACAAAACAACTGATGGACGGTATAGAATATTACAGTTCAGTCATTAATGCTGAATCACAGTCGCAATTAATTTCTTTTATTCTTAAGAGTAGGCTGTCACAGTCTGCCAAGTTAAAGTTAGGAACAAACTATGATACTGTTCCTAATCTAATAAATGACATGAGAAAATTATTATTACCTAAAAAGTCAGCCAGCGCATTGCAAAAGCAATTTTTAAACTGCAAACAAAATAATTTGTCAATTGATGCTTTTGGAAAAATGTTGTCCGAAATGTTAGTTGAACTTACCGTTTCCCAGTCCGACGGAGATAGTGAAAAATTTAACGTTTTGAAGTCAATCAATGAGAAACAGGCAATTAGACAATTTAGTGACGGATTGAGAAACCGTAGGATCGGTACTATTATAACTGCACAAAATTTTGATAATTTAAAAGATGCAATTCAGGCCGGGGTAGACGAGGATGTTTCAGGTTCAGATAATATGGCTGAAGTCATGGCATTTAGACGTAATAATAATAGAAATTTTAAAAACAATTCCAGGCAGCCTCAATACCAGAACTACCAAAGAGGTACGTACAACGCGGGTCGCGGCCGTGTTTCCAGCAATTGGCATCAACCTCGAGGGGGTGCCAGGCAGTGGTTCCAGCAGCCGCCGTCACGGGGACATACGTCCCGAGGCAGACATGCGTATCGAGGTAATAGTTCCAATAATAATTATAGAGCTCAGAGACAGTTTAGAGAACAGATAAGGTTAGTAAATGATGATTCACAGTCGCAACCCCAGGCTAGTACGTCGACACAGATTAGAGAAGCTGAAAGTGAGTTTTTTCGTGCCTAAATGTTATAGTATTCTAGCTTGTGACAGTAGTTATTGTGTCGAATTATTTTATAAAGACATTTATGCGTTTAGTTGGCTCATTGATACGGGGGCTTCAATTTCGGCAATAAAATACAAATGTGTTCTTGATTTTAATATTCCACTTTACAAAGAGAACATAATTATAAACGGTATAGGTGGCAAAGTGCCGGCAATCGGATATGTATGTTTACCGTTGTCAATACATGGCCATAGTATTAATCATAAGTTTTATGTATTTGATACTCTGCCGTGTAAGTCGCATGGTATTCTAGGACAGGACTTTTTAGGAAGGTATGGATCGGTTATCGACATGAGGCATAACACTTTAACGTTATGGCCCGATAAAAGTAAACAGATTGTTTTAAAATTAATGAGTTCATCTAACAAGTTAATGTCATTGCCCCCTAGGTCAGAATCTATACATTATATTAACACTAACTTAGTAGAAGATTGCGTAATTTGTACAAAAGAAATATGTGAAGGAGTGTTTGTTGCCAGTATGTTAGTTAGCCCCACTAATGGTAAAATACCAGTGCGAATTTTGAACACAACCACAAAAGAATTAAATTTATCAGAAATAAAGCTTGATATTCAAAGTATAAGGGAATATTCTATTTGTAATTTTGAGGGAAATGAGAAAAATGCAGTCCGAGTTAAAAGTTTGTTTTCAAAGTTAGATTTAAGGAATTTAAATAAGGAAGAAAAAATAAGTATAGAAAGTTTATGTGCAAAATATTCCGACATTTTTTATTTGGAAGGGGATAAGTTGTCAACCACTGATATTTATCAACATACTATTAAATTAAAACCTGACACACAGCCAATTTATTCAAAACCGTATAGATTACCGCATGCTTTAAAACAGGAAATAAAAAATCAGATTGACCATATGCTGAAAGAAAAAATTATTGAGCCTTGTCAAAGCGAATGGTCTAGCCCTATTTTGCTAGTGCCAAAGAAAAGTGACCAAAACGGAAACAAAAAATGGCGTTTGGTTATTGATTATAGAAAATTAAACAATAACATTCATGATGACAAGTTTCCACTTCCAAATATAACGGAAATATTAGATTCTTTGTCCGGTTGCATGTATTTTTCTCATTTGGATTTACATCAAGGATATTATAATGTTAGTTTAGACCCAGACAGTCGCAAGTACACTGCTTTTTGCTCGGGACAGTTTCAGATGACGAGGATGCCCATGGGTCTAAAAACTAGCCCAAGTTCGTTTTCTCGCATGATGACGATGGCAATGACTGGATTAACATATGAAAAATGTCTAGTGTATCAAGACGATTTGATCTGTTTTAGTAGAGACTTATCGAGTCATATTAGTAACTTACAACATATTTTCGAGAGATTACGTAAAGTAAATTTAAAATTAAACCCTCAAAAATGTTCCTTTTTACAGAAAGAACTGCTTTATTTGGGTCATATTGTCTCAGCTGACGGCGTCATACCCGATACCGAAAAAATAAAGGTTGTTCAGAATTATCCGGTTCCTAAAAAAGTAGACGAGGTCAAACGATTTGTAGCTTTTGTAAATTACTACAGAAAGTTCATTCCAAATTTTGCTACAAAAGCGCATGCATTAAATAATTTATGTAGAAAAAATGTAGTTTTCAATTGGGATGAGAAGTGCCAAAAGTCTTTTGAGTTATTGAAAGAAAATATAATATCTCACCCTGTGTTACAATATCCTGACTTCTCAGAGCAAAATCAATTTATTTTACAAACTGATGCATCGGGGTATGGCGTTGGAGCAGTTTTATGCAATGGTGATGGAAGGCCTGTAGCATACGCTAGTCGAAGTCTTAACAGAGCAGAAAAAAGGTATCCGACTATTGAAAAAGAATTACTTGCGATTGTGTGGGCCGTAATGCATTTTCGACCATATCTGTATGGCAGGACGTTCAAAATTCAAACTGACCATAAACCACTTATTTATTTATTTGGAATGAGAGATCCATCAAGTCGGTTAATGAAATTTAGATTAAGATTAGAGGAATATAATTTTATATTAGAATATTTGAGAGGCAAAAATAATGTCGCTGCTGACGCTCTATCTCGTTTGCAAATAACGTCGGAAGAGTTAAAAGAAATGAATCATGCGTTAATTAATGTAATGACGCGAGGGCAAAGAGCTAGACAAGCACGGGATGCTATTGCTTCTAATAACGATTGGATTGATCACCCAAAAGTTATAGAAGTACATAGCAAACCGAAATATTTCACTGAGTTACGTTTCATAAGCGCTTATGAATTAAATCGATATCGTAAATTAAAAGAGATTAGTCACGAGAGTACGTGTTTGAGTTATGCGCCCTTATTGAATACAATTTTTATAGATTTAGCTTCTCGATCACAACTGACGCCAGGCGAATTTGTGAGAGAGCTGAATATATTTTGTGGGCAAATCGATATAAAAGAAGTATACTTCATTAAAAATGATAATAATAATATTTTTGTCGAAAAGTTAATCAAGGAGATAAAGAGTATAAGTGATTGGTCCGGACCACTCCCGGCTCACGACCTTACAACGGCAAAAGTTGTTATTTTCACAATATTTTATTAATTTGTTTCACAAGTCAGCTGGGCGCTGACAGTTGAGATGTTGTTTTTGTCAATAATTTAAAAACTATGCAACTGTTGTCAGAGATAACACTAGTATGCGTTATTTATCACTTAATTTAATGACTAATGGTAAATATACTATAAATTTAGCTTTAAAACAATTTTTAATTGAAATCTAAAAGGAGCTAGTTTATTTGACAACTTTACTAATTACTACTATAATTTTAGGAACACCAAACTTAAGAAATATATCCTTTTCAAAAATCTTACAAATTGCCAAAGTAGTAGCCTTAGCTAAAGGAAATATCCAACAATATTTAGTAAAAACATCTACGACAGAAAGTATATATTTATGACCAGAATAGCTTTTAGGTAAAATTCCTATTATATCAACTGAAAGCATAACCATGGGAAAATCTACTTTTTTAGGGTTTATCATATGGCCAAAAGGTGGAGAAGTACTATGCTTATAAGCTGTGCAAACATCACAAGACTTAATGTACAAATGAACGTCTTCAAACATCTTATTCCAAAAATAATGTTGTTTAAGCTTTTTTAAAGTTTTATGAACTCCAAGATGACCAGAATTAACATCATCGTGATTTGAACGAATAGTATCTAAAATATGTTCTTTTGGGATTACAATTTTCCAATCTAAACGATTACTATGACCAAATTTACTTTTACAATATCTATATAAGGTATTATTATCAACTCTAAAGTTTTTAAACTTAGTAGGAAACTTTTGACAATTAACAAAAATTCTTTTATACCAGGGATCATCTATATCATCCTCAGGTAATACAATATCCGTAGGGGACGAAAGAACAGCAGCAATTTCTACACGAGACAGCGCATCTGGGACTTGATGCAAAATGCCTTTTTTATGAACAATATTAAATGTAAATTGAGAAATTCTGGTAGCCCATCTAGCTAATCTACCAGTAGGATTACTTAAACTTAATAGCCATTTCAAACAAGAATGGTCTGTAACCACAGTGAATTCCATACCTTCGACATAAGGTCTAAAACGTTCTATTGAATCTAAAACAGCAAGCAATTCACGCTCTGTTGTACTATAATTACGTTCACATTTATTTAAAGATCTAGAATAGAAAGCAATAGGATGTTGTTCTCCTTCTTCATCTTCCTGACACAATACACTACCAATACCAACAGAACTAGCATCACAATGTAAAAAGAACGGTTTCTCAAAATTTTGATGTTGCAAAACTGGTGAAGAAATTAACGCTTCTTTAAGGTTTTCGAAAGCAGTTTCAGCTTCTTCATTCTAAATTAAAGGTTTTCTAGAATTTCTAGAACCAGCTGTAAGTTTAGTAAGAGGGGACGCTATATCAGCAAATTTAAAAATAAATCTTCTATAATAGGAACATAGCCCAAGAAAACTTCTTAATTGTTTTACAGTTAAAGGACGGGGAAAATTTTCTATTGCATTTAATTTAGATGGATCGGTGTGCAAACCATCTTTATCAACTACATAACCAAGATAACGGAGTCTTTCCTGACAAAATTCACACTTTTTCAAATTGACAGTTAAACCGGCATCTTTTAAAATTTTACATACTCTGCGCAGGTACTCATATATGTTCAGAAAACTCAAAATTTATCAAAATTAAGTCATCAAGATATCGGAATAATTTACCATCGAATTCAGGTCCAAACATCCTATCTACTAGTCTTTGAAGCTCAGCTGGTGCATTAGTAAGACCAAACGGCATTCTAACGAATTCGAACAGTCCTTTTCCCGGAACGGCGAAAGCAGTCTTTTCACGGGAAGATTCCTCCAATGATATTTGCAAAAATGCTTTAGAAAGGTCAATAGCAGTAATAAAACGAGCACCGCGAAGGCTATCTAAAATTTTTGAGGTATAAGGCAAAGGATATGAATCTTTAACAGTTATAGAATTTAAACGACGAGAATCTAAACAAAGTCTCTGACTACCATCCTTCTTCTTTACAATAACAACAGGAGAACACCAAGGAGATTTAGAAGGTTGGATTATTCCCTCTCCAAGTAAAACATCAATTTCATCATTTACAATTTTTTGCATAGCGGGGCTCAAAGACCAACACTTTTGTTTAAAAGGTTCACCCACTACGTTAATTTTATGTTCAGTTAAATGAGTATGACCTACACCTCTCCTTTCATAAGAAATATTTTCAAAAAGTTTAATAGTTTCAACCAATAATTTATTTTCGGAAGGTGCAAGCTCAGCGGCAGCCGTAACTGTACAAGTTCCAAATTTAACATGTTTATCTTCAACAAAAGTAATATTCTTCCAAAGTTCTTTAGCAAGATCAAATTTCAACCAAAATTCAAATCCCAAAATAACTGAGTAATCTACAGAAGGAATTATCAAAAAATTTATAACTTTAGTACTATTGTCACAAGTAATAGGAATATCAATAGTGCCTATAGCTTTTTGTGCGGAACCATCAGCTGTGTAAGTATAATTTGAAATAACTTCAGAAAATGTTTTAATTTTAAAACCCAATTTTAAAAATTCGCGATGACTATTACGTCCCAAAATACATCTATTTGAACCACTGTCCAGCAAACCAGAAAATTTACGATTACTAACAGAGAACTGTAGAAATGGCCTTGAATCATTATTTTTAACAAAAAGGATAGGAGCAGCTTTATAAACACCAAAGAAAGTTTTTAAATATTCCAACCAATCAGAAAATTCTTTTTTACAAGTAGCATTGTCAGGTTTATTACTATAAGCGTGATTAACAATTTTACACATCGACTCATCCTTAGTTTCACCAAAAACTGGAGAGCGATGCAACCGAGTCAGTTTTTTGGACTAGTAGAACTATTCTTAGCCAAAGCACACGCCTCACAATCTTTAGTTGTAACCCCCGACTTCTTACACTTAAAACAAATTATACCAGGAATTTTAAAACAATTTTTAAATGAGTGGCCTTTCTCTCCACACTTTAAACAACTAACAGTGCTCTGAGCAGCACTTGAATAACTTTTCTCAAACTTAACATTTTTAACAGACACCTTAAACGGCTTCCTGTACACCAGTGGCTCCAACTCCTTCCCAAAAGCTGTAAAAAAGTTTAAAGAAAAAATATCTTTACCTAATATGTAAGGTGTATAAATGGGCAACATATTATGTTTAATTATATTTATTAAAATTGATTCCGAAAGAGGACTTGAAAGACGGTTAGACATATCGAGAATTTCAGTAATGAAGTCAGGAAGTGACTCATTATATTTCTGTTTCCTAGTACGCAAGTCATGCTCTAAAAAGTAGTCAAAATCACATTTATCAAAACGTTTCAATAAAGCAACTTTCAAATCTAACCACGAACCAATAAAAAATCTATTTGCTCTAAACCACTTGGCCGCAGTTCCAGTAAGAAGTTCCGAAAAAGCTCCAACCAATACAGATTCATCAAAATTCCTATAAAGAAAATAGTCCTCCACTTGAACTATGAACTCACGCACACAAGTCTTACCTTCACACAAAATACCGCTTCGCCTTAAATCAGGTAACTTAGTAGAACACTTTGGTAAACCTTTTCTAATACTTTCATTAATCATATTAAACGACGAAGAATGAGCAGGCTTCTCCTTAACGACTTTGTGAAACTGATCATACTCCATACCATCCTCACCAGTACAGGTACCAGCTGATTTATGAACAACACTTTCACCAGGTGAATTTTCTTCAACAGGTGGACACTGAATCGCTTTATCCATTTTCAAAGTTAAATAAAGTTAATTTTAAAAGTTAAATTCAATTTAAATTTCTTTAATTTAAATGTTTAAATTTATTTATCAAAACCATTTAAGTTAATTTACTGTAAATTATTATGTCAAATATCTAAATCAGGTGCTTTATTCACTTACAATATGTAACTGTAGCTTAAAGTAAACTGCATAAGTTCTAAAATATCTATATCCTTTTAAGAGATACAACTCAACACATAAAACCCGCTTCTGTATAGTTAAGTTAGTCAAAACAAAATAAGACTAATTGTTAAAATAAACAACAGCTAAATGTTAAAGAAATAAAGTATTCTTTACAAACCAAACCATTAAAGATTAATGTTCCAAACAAAATTATTTAATGATTAAACGAACTTACCTGTAAGTGCAGTTCTATCATAATTATGTGAGGTGTTTCGTTCGAAGAGATTAGCATTTATACACTTGTAGTTCCACATACCGTGTCGCCATCTATGCACTTAGTTTAGAAACTAGAAAAAATAAAAATAAAATAGGGTACTTTGAAACTTCTTGATGGTGGCACTGCTTTCGTTTCGTCATTTAGTTCAGAGCAAAGACAACATAATAATATTTCACAATTTTGGGGTAATGATAATTTAAATTAGGGAGGGTGGGATGCTAATCTCTTCGAACGAAACACCTCACATAATTATGATAGAACTGCACTTACAGGTAAGTTCGTTTAATCATTAATTATGCTTCGGTGTTTCGTTCTCGAGATTAGCATTTATACACTTGTAGATATTGAGAGCAGGAACATTGTGAAATATCCCAGAAGGAATAAAATACGTTAGTTGAAATTCATGAGCCTTTAATACAACTTTCATTACTATACTCGTAATTAAGTTTTCATTATTGTATTAAATTAAGTTAAGTATAACAATTGCAACTTTCGCAAATCACAATTAATTTGAATACAATTAAACAGAATCTTTGACAAATCAGACATTATTTTCAACTAGAATACTCCTAGCGAACCGATATCTATCGGAATCAGTTGATATCACCTGATTATAAAATTTTGCAAAAGTGGTAGACGTGCCTGTCCATCCAGCAGTCTTTCTTATTAAATCTAAATTGACACCTAATTTATAAGCACGGGAGGTGCTAGCGTGTCTAGTGCTATGAGCAGAAAATATTGAGACATCAACTCCACTAATCTCTAGGGTGCTTTTTATCCACCTACTTAATGTTTGGGCAGAAACTTTATGATGTGGCTTTTTTATACTTATAAAGAGATAAGTGTGATTATCGCGTAAATCTTGAGTAATATGTAAATAGTCTGACAATAGCTTAGCCGGGCAAATTTCAGGGTGGTCATGAAAATAAGGAAGCACAAGTAAAGGTTGTTTTGAAACAGCACTTGATGTTTTAATCAAATCGGGTATTTTAATAGTTATATCATTAGGTAAGGTACTGATATTTTTAACATCAATTTTTGATAAAGTTTGCACTCGGTGCGCTGTTACAAGTGCAAGCAATGTAATGAAATGAAGCAGGAGGAACACTTCTTCTCAATAAAGATTCCCGCATAAGACCCCGGCAACCAGGGTAATCTGATGGTGGATTTGATGTTGGCTGGAATGGGAAATAATTAAACTTTCAGAAGAATGAAATATTAATGGTTTAGTCATTAAGAGCTTTGTAAACAAAGGGTACCATGGTTGTGATGGCCATGCCGGAACGACCAGAATACCCTTTGCCTGATCACTAATTATTTTTCGTAATGTTTTGAGAATTATTGAAAAAGGTGGAAACCCATAAAAGTACCATTCTGCCCAATGAACCGAAAATGCGTTAATAGTATAAGCATCAGGATCATTATGCCAAGGTATGTACTTATAACATTTTTTATTTATGCGACTAGCAAAAATATCAATATCAGGGTTGCCAAAGGTTTCAATTATATGTTGAAATGCAGAATTCGATAATTCCCATTCGACGTCAGGGTGAGTTCGTCTTGACTCGGCATCGGCAATACAATTTTCGATAGATGGGATATATAAGGCAGATACAAATAAATCATGAGATTCGCACCATTTCCAAATCTCTTTTGTAAGTTTAGTTAAATGGGGGAATTGTATTCCTCCCATACGATTTATGTAAGAAATTGCTGTCGTATTATCAATACGTAAAATAATTTGACAATTATACAACTTCTTGGCAAATATTTTAAGACCAATAAAAGCTGCCATTAATTCTAAATAGTTAATATGTTGATTTCTTTCGTCCTGACTCCATTTTCCGCTAGCTGTATTTCCGGCACAAGCTACGCCCCACCCCGTAGTTGAGGCGTCAGAATAAATTTCTAATTTGTATTCGTCAAATTTAATTTTACTAACTGAATTATCTATAGACTTTATCCACCAGTTAAAATCTGATTCTAAAATCGACGGTATAGTCATAAACTTATCATAATTTTCATCAGGTTTTAAGTTTAAAAATTTGCATCTTTCAAACTCTTTTGTGTAAAGCCAGCCATATTCAATGGCTGGGCAAGCAGATATTAGAAGTCCTACTAAGCGAGCAAAGTCTCTGATTTTACACCTTTTAAGTTTTTTAAATTTGATTAATTCAGTTTTAATTTTAATACGTTTTTCTGCAGGTAAACTAATATTCATTCTTTCAGAATTTATGATGAATCCCAAAAATTTACATGAAATACTAGGAATCATACAACTTTTAGATTCGTTTATTATAAAACCCAGAGCACAAAGGAGTTTCTTTGTAACCACAATATTATGTATACAGTCATTATAAGTACGTTCTAATAAACATAAATCGTCTAAATATATTGTAGAAATATTACCAGCACATCGTAATAATTTTACAACTGGTTTCATAATTTTCGTAAAAACGAAAGGTGCTGTGTTGAGACCGAACGGTAAAACATTAAATTCATATAAGTTTTGCTTCCATTTGAATCTTAGGTACTTTTTAGAGTTATCATGTATACTAATTAAAAAATATGCGTCTTTGAGGTCAATTGTTGACATATAACAACCTTTTGAAATAAGTTTTACCATTGTTCGAAAGTCCTCTAATTTAAAATGATTTGTGTCTATAAATTCATTAAGATTTTTTAAATTAAGTATTAGACGCATTTTACCGTTCGGTTTCGGCACTAAAAACACATTAGATAAGAACTGACCATCACAGGGCTCACATTTAGAGACAGCGCCTATAGCCAGTAAATTTTCTATAGACTGATCAAACTTATGTATCTCTGAAAGAGAGTAGTTTTGAGACAGTGGTAAATTATATTGACATGGAGTTCGAGAGAAAGGAATTTTGTAACCTCTTATCCAAGAGAGCACAGTCTGATCTGATGTTAAAAGTGACCATTGGTCTAAATAATCAGAAAGCCTGCCGGCGTACTTTACCGTAATGTCTACCGGCGGCCGCGACTGGTGCTCGGACGTGATGGTCTCGATGAGGGCGCGTGCTGCTGTCTCGTCATGGGTGCAGACTCCTTCGCCCTCGGAGGCCCCATTAGTCTGCGGGTCGGGGCGGGCGCCTTCCAGTTTAAAGTCTTGTTGGAAGGTGTGGGTTTTATCTTGTTGGCAGCACTTTTAGGTGGCGGGACTGATTTCAATTCAGCTCCTGACTTACTAATGGCTTTCGCAGTTTTCAACGTATCCGCAAGATCTTGGCCAAAAAGTAAACTGTCAATCTTTGTCAACTGCATTTGATCTTTTAAATCCTTTTTTAATACAGCCATAATGAAATTACGTCTAGTGATAGATTCATTATGCTGCGAGTCGCACAGTATGCGTCCTGTATCTATAAGTAGCTTCAATGTCACTGGATCTTTTATATCTTTTGACAACATGAGGGTAATAGCCTCACTGAGACATGCTATAGCACTGCAGATCTGTTTCTGTTTAGCCTGCATAGCTTTATCTCGTTTCACTATAACCTCAGTGACAGCTGCCTTTATCTCTGGATTCAGGGCTGGAGCATCTATCATTTTGCAGTTAGAAGGAGGCAAATGCGATTCTAGTAGTTCCTTTCGGAGCTCTTTACTTAATCCAGAGGAGGCTATAAATTCGAAGCGTATAGCTAAGTCTTTCTGAATATCCTTACCATAGGCCACAGTGGTGGTAGGATCTGCTCCTAACAGCTCCAAAAACATCTCATCCAGTTCAGGTGTCTGCTGATCCTCTTTCTCGGCAGCGAGGGTCTGTTCACTCGCTGATGGGAGAGGAAGTTCTACCTCTTGAGGCGCATGAGACACTTGCTGTTGGTGCAAACATGATGCGCTAGTGGACGGTCTTGGCTCGACTAGCTCGTCAATTATGTTTTCATAATACTCCGATTCTATATTTGTGTCATCTGTAATCGGAATAATTTAGCTATTTATATTCCGCATAAGAAATAATAATATCTATATCATAGATACGATATTTTGCATAATTTAGATTATCTATACGAGTTAATAACATGGTACCTAAACAGGTAAGAATAGTTTGTACGTGGCCGGTACACGAACAAACAAGTACAGCGGGTAAGATGAACTCGGAAGCGTTACATCGTAAACCCGAGTGAGGTAGGATAAGTTACAGCTCTTTTCGTTGTAACGTTAATCCCTTTTAGTTTTATGAAGGTATGTGACAACTCAAATCGTTGAAACGTATACCGTTAAAACTTTTTTCATATTTAAACTCATAATCTATATAGTTAACTTTGACAACTATTACGGTTACAACTTTAAAAACAAAAAAAAAAAATCTATTTACCTTAAGGTTCGACTGACAATTGCACTGATTCTGGAGACGATGATAACAATCTGCGACGTTGACCTTTTAACAGTTTTCGTTCCCATTTCTTAATTTTCTTCTTAATATAATATACGGAATCCGCATCGTCGTCGTGATTTCTTTTCGACATTTTTTCAAAAAGACACTCGTGAAACAATTTCGCAGTGAAAAAATGCGTCGTGGCGGAGCACTGGAATGTGAATGACGAAACGAAAGCAGTGCCACCATCAAGAAGTTTCAAAGTACCCTATTTTATTTTTATTTTTTCTAGTTTCTAAACTAAGTGCATAGATGGCGACACGGTATGTGGAACTACAAGTGTATAAATGCTAATCTCGAGAACGAAACACCGAAGCATAATAAAGAAATATTCCTCATAAACAACCAATTAATTGTTCAATGAAACAATTGTAATCAATAACAAAGTCAACATAAAAGTCTTAACAGGTTTATAATAAGGTCATAACAAATTGTGGAAATTTCCAACAAAAAATTACAAAATAACCAAAGAGCTTGTCTCAAACAAATCACTAAACTAATTGTGGAAAACAATTAAACGGTTAAAGAAAGCAGTCCAGTCAAGGTCCATGTTCGCAGGCGACAATTGTCACACTACCATTTTATATTATGGCATGTCTTATGTATAATAAATGATTTTAAAGTAGATTAAAGGAAATTACCTTTAGATTCGGGCGCCAGACAAAGGTTATGCTCTGTCACATAAAAAGCAAAACTATAGTTGAGCACAAGATGTCATCGGAGAGGATTGGACGCTGGACGTCACAAACGCGTTTTGTCACTTACGCAATAGGTCACAATACGCAGTTCGACACAAACGGTGTTTGTCACACATGCATTTCGTCACACACGCATTTCGCCACACACGTAGTTCGACACACACGCAGTTCGCCACACACGCAGATTGCCACACACGCAGTTTGCCACACACGCAGTTCGCCATATTCGCAGTTCGCCACACTCGCAGTTTGCCACGTTTTGAAATAAGCCTCAGTTTGCTGATTAGAATCATTTTAAGTAATGATGTTGATGATGATAATTAGCCATTACAGGATCACACGCATCAGTACTTATACTAAATTATTCAGCACCTATATTAAAGGTATATTAGGTAAATTTTTGTCTAAGAATAAAACCATTCGGATATAATATTAGTATGTATTTTTCACATAAAAAACTTTTTAATAATCATTTCGTATTGAGGTAGATTTACAGAATCTACTTTAATAGCTTATGCTAGTGATTTAAACACAAAATATATTAATTCACAACAAAAAAAAGAGCGAGGCTTACAGTAGTCGCATAATATGTGTAACATTTGACATCTCACCTTAGTAGTAAACAAATTTAAGATTACATTTTGAAAAAAATGGGTCAGGTATTACTTTATCTATAAAAAAAAATAATGATAAAGTCTGTTACACATGAAAGGGTTAGGGTTAGAATATAGAATTAACAATGACGTATTATTTTTTTTCAAATCTTAAAGATAATGTAGTATATGTACTCATTAAAAAAAATCACACCCACAAATTGCAAGAAAGCGAGAGGAAAGATGTTACACATCAAAAATTATTATTATTATTTTTTAATTATTACAATTAGTTTGAAAGTCAATCAACAAAATTTAAAGACATAACATAAATATTGTTAGTTAATATAACAATTTGTAATATACAAATTTACGCAAATACTGCATTGGAGTGATTGGAGTGGCAAATTTAAACCACGGGACAATACTTTCACTTTGAAAGTTCACAACACCCTTGTCAATTCGGATTTACAAATTGCTAATATTTTTGATGAATATTTTGTGAATATACCAGTGGTAACAACCTTAAATTTAGATTCATCACCAGAGGCTGCACAATCTTTACTCAAAAAATATGTACCTAAACCTAATCTATCCTTTCAATTTAAATACATTGATTCTTTGAATATTATAAAAACATTCAAATCACTCAAAATGAAAAACACTAGTGATTTGTGGGGCATAAGTATTAAGGTAATTAGGAATATTATATATCCTATTGCTCCCTATCTTGCAGACATTTTTAATTACTGTATCAATAAAGGTATCTTTCCAGATCTTATGAAATTTAGTAAGGTTATACCTTTGTTTAAATCAGGGAACAAAGAAGACCCTAGCAACTATAGGCCAATTTCAATATTACCAGCATTAAGCAAAATTTATGAAAAACTTATACTCGAGCAATTAATGGCGTACTTTAACTTAAACAATCTTTTACATAAGAAACAATATGGTTTTACTAAGGGTCGTTCCACTACTGACGCTGGTGTTGCTTTAATAAAACATATATTCGATGCCTGGGAGGGGTCTCAGAACGCTCTTGGAGTTTTTTGTGACTTATCCAAGGCTTTCGATTGCGTTGAGCACCGGACTCTGGTGATGAAGTTACACTACTATGGTATTAATGATTTTGCACTTAAATTGATAGAGTCGTATCTCAGTTCAAGGACACAAACTGTCGATATTAATGGAACTAAATCATCTGGTTCTCATGTAAAAATGGGAGTTCCGCAGGGGTCAATTCTTGGGCCCTTCCTATTTTTAATTTATATTAACGACTTGCCATTCTTTGTGGAGAACTTCTGTGAAATTGTTTTATTTGCAGATGATACTTCACTCATATTTAATGTTACTAGGTGTAAGAATAATTATGATGATGTAAACAATGCTCTCGCAGAAGTACTCAGTTGGTTTACTGTTAATAACCTACAGCTTAATGCAAAAAAAACAAAATGTATCAAATTTACACTACCTAATGTTAAAACTGAGCCAACCGATGTTAGAATAAACGGTGATAAATTAGATTTAGTAGATTCAACAGTTTTCTTGGGTATCACACTTGACTCAAAACTTCAATGGAACCCTCATATATCGAAATTGGCCGGAAAACTCAGTTCTGCTGCTTATGCCATCAGAAAAGTAAGACAATTGACAGACGTTGATACTGCTAGAACAATTTATTTTAGCTATTTTCATAGTGTCATGTCGTATGGCCTCTTACTATGGGCTACAGCGGCTGATGTTGAAACTATATTTATTTTGCAGAAACGAGCAATAAGAACCATCTATAGACTAGGTTCCCGAACTACTCTAAGAACTATTTTTAAAGAAATTGGTGTTCTTACAGTTGCATCTCAGTTTATTTATAATTGCATAGTCTTTGTGCGTTGCAATATCAACTCATTTACTAAACACGGTGACATACACAATATCAATACTAGAAATAAGAAAAAACTTGTAATGCCACTATTCAGACTGCAAAAGGTTCTTGGCTCTTTCTTGGGGCAAGGTATACACTACTATAATAAAATACCTAGTACTGTACAAGATTTACCATTACATAAGTTTAAAAATCATGTAAAATCTTCTTTACTTAAGAAAGGTTATTATACAGTCAAAGAATATTTAGATGATAAAGCAGCCTGGTTATAATAAAAAATCCACATTTTGTTTTATTTGGATCAATCATTATACTTTAATATCTTAGCGCTGATATGATAGCCTTTATCAGCAGTGTCCTACAGTTTACAAACAATATTTATGTTGCGTTAAACAATTCATTGAGTTCTTATTTAGAGTAGCTTGAGTGTGGCATGCTCTCTTTATTGTCTCTGCGGTGGTGGCATGTGCGTCGGGTCGTTACATTCCCTAAGATATGGTAGAGTGAAGCGATGGCTGATTCATATGTCATACTCGTGAACGGGTGCCTCCTGTGGAGGCAGGTCTGCTCTTGCTTACTTATCTAATTTTATTATTATTGTACTCGTATACTTTAACTTTGTTTTCTTAGTAAATTTTTGACTTTTATTAGTACTGTATGACATTGTGAAAATTGAAATTGGTAGGTACCTGATGTAATTTTTGCAAACTTATTATTATTATTTATTTTTTTTGTATTTTTGGGTGTTGTGATTGTCCTTTTTTTTGTGTTTGTTTGTGATGGAAAGTGTCCTTTTATGATAGGGCATTTTCCAATATTTTTGACGCTGTAAGGGAGAAAAGAGCTTGACACTTGCTGAGTTTCTTGCCGGTTCTTCTCAGTACAAGTTCTCCCGCCCAGAGTAGACTTACGAACCGATGGCATAATGACATTCATAAGAGCTATTTGTAGCCTTAACTGAATAAATGATTTTGAATTTGAATTTGAATTTGAATTTGAATTCACTTTTTTCTAATTTCTCCAAATATTTATCAATCTTTCTATCGAAACTGATAACAGAATTCTTCCGGTTTTTTTTGACACAGTGAAACATATTATTTTTCAAAATATGATCAAAATGTTTGGATTCTCTTTGAAGTTTGTCAAAAAAAAAATATAGAGGTGGCTTTTTAGGAATAATCGTATTAAGACGGTGATGCCATCCCTCCAAGGCGTTGGTTGTTCGATGTTTGGATCCTGCGCAACTTATTATGTCTGGAGCGAATTGATTGATCCACTGCTTCTGGAAATACTTTATAAAGCTTGCTGGTTCGCTGTCGGGAATCCCTTCTATAGGGTCCGCCAAATAACTTTTTTTTTTTGAAAATGCTATAAAAAAAAAACTACTGAATATTTTCTCAAATTTCTTTTTTTATTTATAAGTACAATCCTTCCGGTTAATAATGGAAAATAATTTCATTCAAATGGCTGCCTCGGCTGGCCATGCAGTAGCCTACACGATCGGTCCAATTTTTAAGCACATTATCGATTGTGTGCAGCTGTATTTCACCAATGGCTTCACGAATATTGTCCTTTAAAGCGTCAATTGTCTCTGGCTTGTCGGCGTAACATTTATCTTTGAGGGCACCCCACAAATAATAGTCCAACGGTGTCAAATCGCAGCTCCGAGGTGGCCAAACGACATCAGCTCTGCGGCTGATAATGCGATCTTCAAAAACAGGGCGCAAAACATCGAGTGTAGCTTCGGCTGTGTGGCACGTAGCGCCGTCCTGTTGAAACCAAATGTTGCCAATATCCTCCTCTTCAATTTTTGTGAACAAAAATTCGTTCAACATGGCCCGATAACGATCGCCATTGACTGTAACGGCCACTCCTTGCTCATTTTCAAAGAAAAATGGCCCAATTATGCCTCTGGACCAAAATCCGCACCAAACAGTGACTCGTTTTGGGTGTACCGGCTTTTCAATGTATGCGTGCGGGTTTTCTGTGCCCCAAATACGACAATTTTGCTTGTTTACATACCCGCCAAGATCAAAATGAGCTTCATCCGAAAAGATGATTTTTTTGGCAAAATCGGCATCTTCTGTAAGTCGATCGCAGGCCCACTCAGCGAAGCGAAAACGCATTGGATGGTCAGTTGGCTTCAACTCCTGAACCAATTGGACTTTGTATGGCGTCATACCAAGGTCTTTATGCAAAATTCGTCTCAATGATGTCTCCGAAATGTTCAATTGTTGAGAACGACGGTGAATTGATGTTGATGGCGCTTCACGCACACTTTCTGCCACAGCATCGATATTCTCGGGTGTACGCACTGTTTTTGGCTTTTCACGCTTTGGTTTATCGATGAGGATGCCAGTTTCTTTCACTTTTTTCACAAGATAACGAACATACGGAGCTGACGGTGCTTCTCTTCTTCCAAAAACCGTACGCAATTTTCGCACACATTCTGCAACATTACCATGATTTTCAAAGTAATGTCGCAATATTTCCCAGCGTTGTTCAAGCGTATACACAACCATATTCGCTCAGCGGAAGGATAAAACTAATTATCTGTCAAATCAGACATGAGCTAAGTGTTACCATTCACGAAATAAGCACTAGTTAAAAAAAAAAACTTTAGATGGCGGACCCTTTAATATTTGATTCCATGTACTGCGGATCAAGTGTCCAGGTAAAAGGGGTAAAGTAGTTGCCATTCTTATCAAACGGCGACCACTGGCTGTTTCATTCAATTTTAAATCTTTCGCCTTTTTTTTTGCTGCTTTTTGGAAATGAAAATAGCAGCCTTGTACCTTAACGTTCGGAAACACTTCTTGGATAACATTAATAACTGCTACTTCATAGTCGCACCTAAAGCTACACATATGAATATTAAATGTATCTTTAATAATTGAAAAAAACCTTTTGTAAGTTACTTGGCTTTTATTGGGTAGTCACCCATAGATTACAGGAGCTATATTAGTAGTAGTATAATTAGACCCTAAGTCTAAATGAACTGTATAGAGCTGGTAAAATGGAGGCGGTACTGCCTTAAAGGTTCCGTCGCCAAAGTAGTCCCCTGAAGGATGTCGAGTACCACTAATAATTCGTCTCGCTATTTTAGATGAAAATATTAAAATTTTTTCTTCGTCGCCGTCGTTACACAAAAGAAAATTTTTTGAGAACGCAATAGGCACAATCACATCAGCTAAATTTCTAAATCTCAAACGATTTGTGTTTAAATATCTTTTTCGGCTCCTATAAGCGAAGAGCTTGAATATTCTTTAAGGATGGGACGTTATCTATACTGTTTTGTCTGGCGTTCAATTCACAAAAATTATTTTCATACACATTTTTTAACGCTGAAAAATTTTCACACACATCCCGCTTACACTTGTTTATAGCCACCAAAACATCATTTTTATAGCTATCTTTTAAACACGTATGTGCACTTTTTCTAATTGCACTTTGTTTCGCAGCGTCCAAAGTAATAGATGCACAGCATAATGCCCGGTTGACACATCGCCAATTAGTGCATCGGCTTGCATTTTCCCTATGTAAGTTATATTGATAGTCCTCGTACAATAGAATATCACTTCCTCTTCGGCTAGTTATGAATTGAAATTCTTTGTTGTTCATGATCAATGAATTGTAAGTGATAAAGAAAGTCCGGAGGTACTTATAATCTTCCTCTCACACTCGTTATACAATTTTCTTTAAGCACACGTTTTTACAACCTTCAAATAGGAACATTACCGTCTGTCAAAATGTCATCTTTTATAAAATTTCAAAAATGTCATTCTTTTAAAAAGGTTCGTACCACCGGCACTTTTTTCATTTATAAAACAAAGTGTATTTAAAAAAATTATATTCTGGAAAAACTTTGATGAACGTATTAATCAATGTACTATTTTTAACATGTAACACTAAAATAACCTTCAGGACCATTAAGTTGAACTCACATTATGTTAACTTTTATAAAAGTTGGATTCCCATAAAGTTGAATCTCAATATGTTAAATCCCTAAGACGAAAAAAGGGTAATATTTACCTCACTTAGTCGGCTAAAAAATCATGACGAATAACACGCTGGATGGTGTTGTGCTCCGTAGCCACGCCACCGTATATTTTTTTATGTTGATGTAAACGCGTTTTGTCACTTACGTGAATCGTCATGCAGTTTCATTGGTTGGGACAAACCGCGTAAATGACGAGCTGCGATTGTGACCAACTGCGAATATGACCAAACGCAAATGTGCCCAACTGAGTAAATGACGAGCTGCGATTGTGACCAACTGCGAATATGACCAAACGCAAATGTGCCCAACTGAGTAATTTTAAACTGCATGACGATTCACGTAAGTGACAAAACGCGTTTGTGACGTCCAGCGTCCAATCCATCGGAGAGATTAAACCTTTAATCTGCCGGGGGGTGGCAAGAAATAAAGTACTTTACTACTGAACCAATACTTTATTCAAACTCCCTGGACTGCTTATAAGTATACAAATTTATACTAGTAAAACCTAGCATACAAAACTATAGAATTTTGTGTAAAATAAAATGAATTTCTCTATCCATCCATAGGGAAGGCTCGTGCCCCAGCAGTGGAGACATAAAATGAACTGATGATGAGGTTGAAAATGTGTGTCTCCTCTTAGTTAGTTAGTTATTTAGTAATTTAGTTATTTAAAAATTTACAGAATTTGTAAATATATAGAAAATTCGTTATTTGCTGTATGTTTAAGTATATAAGTTTGTTAATTTAGATTAAGAGCTGTGAATTTTGAAATATATTAAAATAAAATAAAATAAATAAAAATTTACCTAACATGAATTAAGTTATTATGAATAAAGAGAGGTTATTGTGAATACAGGGAAGTTATTGTGAATACAGCGAAGTTATTGTGAATACAGCACCATGACTACATTTAAATAAAATTGTAACCACTGACCTTTCAAACAAAATACCGTGATTAACCTTTTTGTAACCATGGTTAAATCTGGCCGGTTAAGCAGCACATCTCATGGTGAAGTTAAGTTAAATTAAATAAAAGGATATATTGAAGACACCTAGATGACGCTTAGAAGTCATCTAGAAGACGCTCAGGAAAACATGTTGAAGACATCTCTTCTTTATAACGTTCATGTGAAAGACACATTGGAAGACACCTTGGAAGACACTCCACAAGGAAGACGTTCCTCAAGAAAGATATACTGAAAGACGTACTGGAAGATCCATTGGAAGACCATTTGGAAGATCAATTAGAAGACGCTGCTAGAGCGTCTTCCACAAAGTTACAAAACAAAATTGAATTGAGGCATTTAAAAGCCTACTTAATGGTTTTATCCATTTTAAAAAAGTACAATAGATCTAAAAGATCTTTTTAATTAAAATCACGAGCACGCTATCTTAGCTCGTACAAAGCAAAAAAAAAAAATGCCATCACCGGATGTCAAAAAACGCCATCAAAAATCAAAGATATATGTTTTTTTTTTAATAAAGCAAGGCAAATGATATCGGCCATACTGCCACATAACCAGTGCTAATAAAATATGAGCATGTAATGGCGGATTCAAATACGACATTACATACGTCATTAAGAATAGTTTATTCTATTCTTCAAGAAAAAATAGACGAAATTCAGATGTACTGTTTTGTTTTGTTTGTTTGATTCTGTGACTACTTCTTTTATTTTAAAATAATAGTTATGATAAATCTTTATAACAAAATTAAAATATTTTGCGTCTTTCTTCGTAGTTAGTAAATAATTAGCTTTTCGGACAGTCGCAAAACTGACATTTTTACCATTGAAAATGGTTATCAGATGCAAATCGCCTAAGACGTATTTTTGGCCATAGCTCCGAGGATTTTGGGAGAATCGAGATAGAAATAGTACCAAGAGTTGAGGAATTTATCGAGACACGTGTGAGCGTCTGAATATTAAAAATCGGCTGGAATCTTTTTTTGTAATTTTGAAAAATGTGAAAAAAAAACCGAGTTTTTGGGGGGTGTTTGTATACTTAATTGTAAATATTAAAAGGTCCTAGTTTAGCTACAAAATAGCGAAAAAATTTTGAAAATCGGTTGATATTTGTGACCTGTAGGTGGTCCCTTTAGATTTGGTATTGTAGAAAAACGGGTATTTCCGTATATAAAAAGTGGTAGCTTCTTTGATTATTGACCGATCGTCATGGTAATGGTGTTGAAAAATGCGGGTGCAGGCGAGAAGTGCATTCAAGTTGAAATTGTGTTATTTAAAATAAAATGGTTTTTTTTTCGTAAATTGTTGTATTCATTTTCAATGCTCCGATTCTTGCGGGGACTGCGAAATCTGTGAATTTTTTCACAGTGCCAGTTTAATTTGATGATTTCTCGTAAAATAGAATAATCTGCAAGCAATTAAATATATTTTCATAAACTATCATGTATCTTCATAATATCTAAATCAAAAAATCATAAAAATGTGATATTTAAAATATAACCTATAATTAAAGGCATGGTACACTGTTTTTGGAAAACGCACAAAATATAGCAAAATGTGCGACCGCGAACTGCCTCTGCGTTCGCATATTACGCGATCGGTCCAGATTAAGGTAATGGGTTGGTAGCCTGCATCTGATCCGGTCTGACTATGTGTTCCACTAGGCCCTCAGCGCGCTGCAAGGTCGTACAGGAGTACAGACGTGGAACATTGCCTCAGAACACGAACCTCCGTACGCAGTACGTTCAGGCACGCCGAAACGGAATTCAGAGGTGTGGCCCGTACGGTGGAGCTACGACCAAACACTCAAATTCAATGCTACGTTCACACGAAAGAGAAAACTAATTTTATTAAAACTCCCCTTTGTACTGAAAATATAGACTGTAAAGAACCCACAACTTACCCGGATGGCCTGGCTAAAGCGAATATATCTCGGGGATATAAAGAGAACTGTTATCCACGTTCAACAAAATATCAAGCGTAAGGAGTCACGGCTCCACAAGAACTATGTGCGGCACTCGCACCAAACACTTTTATTAGGGTTTTAGATGAAATATTTACTATGAGAAAATAACACCATATCGGCATCGATGCAAATATCAGAATGAATCATGACACTGACAAAATCTGGCGTTGACAACGCAGAATGGAAAACAACATTTGAAATTCAAAAATGACGTTGCGGTAGTATTAATTAGCTGCCAGCAAACAACAACAGAGGTTCGAACACTAGGTTAGCATACACAAAAAGAAACAATTACGCCGCCTATCGCTACACTACGTACTATATCAGCTCCTGTTATTATAACACTTTATTCTTGTCTTGTTTTGTTTTCTTTGATTTGCAATTTTTACTTATGTACCCATATTTGTTGCATATAAAACATCTCGGGCCTCTCTTTGGGGTTTGCTGAGACTGCTTTGAGTTATTGTGCTTTGTGTAAAGTACTGTAGTATTTGAATCAGTTGTTTTTACTTCTTGGAGTAATTTTGTCTTGATCAAGTCAAAACTTATTTTTACACCCGAGCTTTCTATACCCATGATCATCGGTTTGTAGGATTCCGGCAAACCAGCCAACATTAACGTTCCCAGCCACTCGTCATCAACATTGAAATTGATGATTCTCAACTTGTGGGCGGAAGTCATTATTTTATTGACATATGATTCCACACATTTACTCGTCTCTAATGTTGTGTTAATTAAGTCCTTTAATAGGCCAACTTTTCTGGTTAGTCCACTGTCTTCAAATGCTTTGGTGAGGTTATCCCAAACCTGTTTGGCATTTTCGGCTTGTTGGATGTGAACATACAGGATTGGATCAACTAATAATATTAGTTTGATTTAGCTTTAATGTCATTCTTCACTGATTTTAGATCATTGGGGTTTGGTTCTGACGATATGCAATCATACAAATCTTCGTGCTGTAGGTAAGCTTTTATGGCAAACTCCAGGTAGACCAATTATCCCGTCCCGTCAGTTTAGGAATTGACATTGTTGTTGAGTTGTTCATATTGAAATAAATCTGAAATAGCTGAAAAATAGAAAATCTCGCGAACTTTTGAGGTTATGTACAATTCAAATTCAAATTCAAAATTCAAATTCAAAATCATTTTATTCAGTTTAGGCTACAAGTAGCTCTTATGAATGTCACTATGCCATCGGTTCGTAAGTCTACTCTGGGCGGGAGATCTTGTACTGAGAAGAACCGGCAAGAAACTCAGCAAGTGTCCAGATCTTTTCTCCCTTACAGCGTCAAAAATATTGGAAAATGCCCGATCATAGCGGGACACTTTCCATTACAAATAAACACAAAACATACTTATAGAATACAACCACAAAAGGTAAAAAAAAAAAAATTCTAGGTTAACTAATTTACATCAGGCAAAAGTTTCAATTTCCACAATGTCATACAGTACCACTACAGCATTCTAGTAAAAGTCAAAAATTGTTTTAGAAGAACAAAGTCAAACTATAGTGAATAATACTAAAAATAAGATAAGTATGCAAGAGCAGACCAGCCTCCACAGGCGGCACCCGTTCACGAGTATGACATGAATCAGCCATCGCTTCGCTCAACCATATTTTAGGGTACGCTCGTGTATTTTCCAAAGTACTTTTTACTTCGTAAGTTCGATCACTAAACTATTAATTACTTTTACAAAGCGACACGTTAGAGCTATCTGGGCCCATAACCTGTTGAAATAAAACGGACTAATACAATAAACTGATCTTTTATTTAACACTTTAGAAACAACAAGGGCGAACGGAGTGAGAATAGAGCAACGCCATCTTAAGTTAACATGGACAAAGTAAATGACATTCTATTAAGAAGGCGGGAAATTTTAATTTCATTTAACATTATTAAATAAAAATCGCGCCTACATCAAAAGGATACGTATTTGTTGTAAGCGCTACATTTTAGCGAAACTATAATTAACCTTATGGAAAATAAAAAAATCCCATCAAAAACAATACTTGTCAAAAAAAACCAAGTCTCGCAACTCAGTTGTTCTGCGGTAAAAAGTTGTGAGATCCATGTAATACCAAGTCGGTTATTAATTTATTCAGTCTCTACTTAAGCGACTTTCTGTCTTAATACGTCCAGTCTCTAAGACCACGATCGTGGTCCATAACATTGTTTAATATTTTATATAAATATATTGAGACTTGGCCATCGCACTAAATAATTGAATTTACATGTGTTTTCAGGCGATTGAATTTACACGTGTTTTCAGGCGATATACGTGTCTTTACAATGCCTGCATGGTTACTGAAAATTTCAGTCTTCTAGTTTTATCCACAACGAAGTTACAGGGGGTCGAAAATGGTCTGAATTGCTTCGAGAAAAGGATGGTACGGCCGTGACGCTTTTTTGCTCGACTTGGTGGGGGCACGGCCGTGCCCCCAGATATCAGCTAAAGATTCACTTTTGACATTCGTCCGTTTTTAGGCAAAGATGGAATTCTGAGAGTTGGTGAAAGACTGTAACATGTGACTATGTTGACATGACAGAAAACATCCCATTTTGTTGCCGCATGATTCCCATTTAACACAACTTTTCATTGACGAAGCGCATAAAGAAACTCTTCATGGAGGCGCCACACTGACGTTAGCATATCTTCGCGATCACTACTGGATATATCGGGCAACAGAGCAGTTAAAAAACAAATACGACAATGCGTCAAATGTAGACGACATAATCCACAAAGTCCACAAAAAAATAATGGCTGTTTACCGGAGCCACGAGTGACACCATCCCGTCCTTTTACTCATACTGGCGTAGACTTCACAGGCTATGTGGATATTAAAGCTAATAAGGGCAGAGGCATAAAGACCTTAAAGGGTTACATAGCCGTCTTCGTCTGTTTTGCCACGAAGGCCATACACTTAGAGCTTGTGACAGATTTAAGCAGTCCATAATTTTTAGCTGCATTTAAACGCATGTGTGCACGTCGCGGAGTAGTTCTGACAATGGCACCAATTTTGCCGGTGCAGTCAAAATATTAAACAAGCAATATAAGGAGACTTTAGACGTAATCAATAGCGACTTCTTAGAAGACATCCGCAATATGAGAGTCACTTGGCACTTCAACGCTCCAGCATAGCCGAGTGCAGGTGGTCTTTAGGAAGCTGGCGTAAAAAGTGTTAAGCACCACCTCAAACGCATAATAGGAGAGCAAAAGTTGACATTCGATGAGTTTTATACTTTGCTAACGCAGATAGAAGCGTGTGTGAACTCAAGGCCGCTATACGCGTTGACAGAAAACATCGAAGATGATGTTTTGACACCTGGACATTTCTTGGTAGGGGGGCCATTATTATCAACCTCCTTAGAAAACCCGGAAGAACCTATTCATCCGCATACTCGTACTAGTACTACTAATATAGGTATATATATATAGTAATACTACTACAATTAGTAGTAAAAATGCATAAGTTCTTTTGGAAAACATGGTCTACAGAGTATCTTCACCGCTTACAAACTAATGACATTGTCCTGGTAAATGAAGAAAACGTGCCGCCGTCGAAAGGCCCTATAAAAAATTACGGAATTACATGCAGGGAAAGAAGATGGATCCGTTCGCGTAGTGACACTAAAAACAAAGAATGGATTCTTAAAACGACTTATCATAAAATTGACACCCTTACCTGTGTGCACCGATGATGACGCCCTACCTAAACCTAGCGAGCATAAAAATGACATTTCGCTGTCATTTTTATGATTTTATGATAGGTCGTTTTAATAATCCATTCTTTGTTTTTACTCAAAATTCCAACCGTAAATCCGAAATAACAAAACCGAACCGAATAATAAAACCGAAATCGCAAAAAACCGAACTTTTACGTTGCTGTACTAACGCTGCTTATGACATATATAGCCCCGTCTCTGCAACAAAGTTTTAATATAACGCGATTTAATACAAGCAACACTCTTTACTTTGACAAAATGGCTGACATGAGAATTGTTCAAGATCAATAAAAGATGATAGTTTACTACAATATGACTAAATACTGGCAAAACTGACATTCAAAATTACGTTTGTCATTTGAAAGAATTAGGTAATAATGACAGTACGTTTAAACCAATTAAGGATGACTCACGCTTGACCGTGTCGGGTCCGAGCCGAGTGTCGGCCGTAGCACGGTCACCGAGCCGGTTCCGTGTCTGAAATTACTAAAACTGGCCTCGACCGGGCAATCACCGTTGCGCTGTGATGCAGTATACTCGTCCGAGAAAAAACAGTGTTGTAACTAGACTACAATCATGTTAAATTTTGACGATCTGGAATTAGCTGCTATTGCGATCGCTCTGGATGACGAAGAATCTGAAGAATCTTCAACTACAAGGAAATGGAGTGTGCATCCACTTTGGAGAGAGCGACAAGAGAAAGGAGAATATGTGAATCTTTGTAAAGATCTACGTAGTTATGAAGACAAATATTGGGACTACTTTAAAATGACTAAAGAATCTTTTGACATCTTACACATGAAAATTAAATATAACTTGACCAAATGCAATACAAAGTTTCAGGTTCCTATTTCATCCAAACATCGATTAGCTCTTACTCTCAGGTATGTATCTTTAATTTTTTTTTAAGTCTCTATAGTATCTATATATATATATATATATATGTGATTTTATACAAGCTTTCCCTAGTTTAGGGTCAGAAGCCGCCCGTGTGTGATTAAAAAATAAAAAAAAAAAATCAATTATTAAAAAAAACTAAAACCCCGAAGCGCACCGAAACAACTGAAAAAAAAAACAAGTTTAGCAGTCTGTTAATAGTAACAAGGGTAACTTCAACAGTCGGGGCCTTATTAAAATTTATTTATTATTAAAATGTAGACCTATTCAACTTTACAAAATAATGGTCCCCGACTGTTAAAGTTGCTATTAACAGAAGTTGACTGCCAAACTTGTTATTTTTTCTTTTTAGTTGTTTGGGTACCTAGTGGGGTTGTTTGTTTTTTTTAATAATTGATTTTGATTTTGGTCTTTTAAGTTAGGTAGTGGTTTAATTATTTTTTATATTGTTTTCCTGTAAGAATTTCGGGATAAAATGTATCCTATTATACTCCCGTGATCAAAACGAATCTAATGATACCTCATACATCAAAATCCATCAACCCGTTTAGGCTACAGGAGGCCACAAAGAAACAGAGATACATAGAGATACATAATAAAAAGGAGAGACGGTTGGGTTATTTAATTTACACGTATATTTGTTGAACAATTACAATCATAATAATTTTAATCAGATTTAAAATGAGATAAATAAGTTCCAGCAAAATTTTCTGTAGATATTGATGGCAGATTTTCGTCTAATGGAGCAGGAGCTTGGACTGTAGGAGATATCGATGGCTGCTCTGTACCAGTTAAGTCTTGTGATTGACGAGATGAATCCAAAACAGTCGATGCCGATGCCGATGGTGGAATTTCTGTGTATTGTAACATAATTGGTGTTGAGGCCGATGACGAAGATGTTGATTCATTAATCATAATCGGTGTTGAGGCCGACGGCGACGACGGTGTCGATTCATTATACATCTGTTCGAATTCCAGTTCCTGTACAACTGCAAACAGTCGTCCCTTTGCCACATGTTGGTAATATGGAGAAAATGTTTTCACTGTACTCGACAAACCATTGAAGAAAACATCTATAGGGTGTGATTTATTATATTAATTTTGCTTCTTTGCGTTATTTTCAAGAATGTATTTCATCAAGGTTTCAGATGAGGACTGTTTGTGTGGAACTATACGACGTTTACTGACTTTAGCACTGCAACGGTTACTACTTTGACCACTCTGTTGTGTTGTAAATTGATCATTCCTTTGTACTTCTGTGGCCCTGTCTCCTGTAATCCCTCGTTCGCTGTCTGTGTCTTCTTCGTTTCTTATCTCTTGCATGGATTGATTATTGTATGTCCCTGTCTCCTGTGACTCTTGCTCTTGTTGTATCTCCGATGCGTCGTCGTCATCGATATTGGCTATCCTTTTGCGATCTTGAATGTAGGGTAGCAAAAATTGTAAAATCTCCTCATACTTATATTTCTTTATAACGGTAGAACTTTGCCCACTTTTTGTTTTTCTATTGTTTAGTGACCTTTTGAATTGATCTCTAATATTTGACCATCTTTTTTTGCAATTCACATCTGTAACAAATAATAATAATGCAATATTTTTGTGTTTCAGGTTTTTGACTACCGGGGATTCGTTTAAAACGATTTCATTGAGTTATCGGGTTGGTCACTCAACTGTAGTTCAAATCATAAAGGAAACCTGTCGGGCTATAGTCAACAGATTAATAAATGAAGTAATGCCACAGCCAAATGAAGAGACATGGAAAAGTATAGCTCATGAATTTCAAAACCTATGGAAATTTCCAAACTGTATAGGGGCTGTGGATGGAAAACACGTTACTATTGAGGCGCCAGCTAACAGTGGATCTGTATACTTCAATTACAAGAAAACGTATTCCATTGTATTGTTGGCATTGGTGGATGCTCATTACAATTTTATTTTTATCGATGTTGGGTCCTACGGCCGCAATAGCGACGGTGGTATATTTGGAAATAGTTCTTTGGGACAACGATTGAATAACAGTTCACTAAATATACCCATCGGAAAACATTTGCCCAATACCACAATAACTGCACCCTATGTCATAGTTGGCGATGAAGCCTTTCCTTTAAAAACTTATTTAATGCGACCATATCCACGTGATCAGGCCGCTGCAAATAGTTGTAATGCATATTTCAATCAGAGATTGACGCTGGCTAGACGACTAGTTGAAAATGCCTTTGGCATTTTGACACAAAAATTCAGAATTTATTCTAGAAGAATCAAATCTAAACCAGAAAATGTGGATTACATTATTTTAAGTACTTGTGTACTCCATAATTTTTTACGACAAAGAAACGACATTGGATATTTAAGGCAAGATTCAACAGCTACAACAGACAATTCGCTAAGACCATTGCCCGCTCATATTGGGAGGCCTTCTAATAATGGTTTTGAGGTTAGAGAAACCTTTAAAAATTATTTTGTCTCTGAACGTAATAACGAAATAATGTAATAGGTACTCAAAACGTAAATAAACGCATTAAAAAATCATAATCTGTGCGCGACAAGTTGAGACAGGCGTTTTGAGTGGGCTATTGAGCACAAGTCTCAACTTGTCGCGCATGGCTAATAGATAAGTTAGTAAGGTTGATTAATAAAAACAATACAATGTATCTGCTTACCAGTTTGTTTGATTTCTTCGCTTATTTTGACCCATATTGAAGACTTATAATTGGAGTCCATATATTTCCCATCGCTCATGTCATATAATGCTGGATACTTCCTCACAGCCTCAATCAAACGTTCGTTGTTCATTTTCCGACGACGAACAAAACGTCAGAGCACTGTATAGCATCACTACCGACTGCTCGGGCGCAGCTCGGCGGCACTGTATTCATGCAACGGGCCGTGGCCGAGCCGAAGCGGAACCGAGTTGTTTCCGAGCGTTGTCCGTTGCTCGGGCGTCACTCGGTTGCCGCTCGGTATAGCGTGAGTGTGTTCATACAAAATATATATAATATTAGTTGACCGTGCTACGGCCGACACTCGGCTCGGACCCGACACGGTCAAGCGTGAGTCATCCTTTATATCACAATTTGAACACGAATTAAACGAAATAAATTATTACAATGAGTTACTGCAAACAAGGAATCCGATACGTGTGAAGAGAGGGCTATGGCATAGGAAACATTGCAAACACCTTATTTGGCGGTTTAGATGACAAATTCGCAGAACAACACGAACATGACATTAATACGATTCAAAACAATGAAGGTCACTTATTTAAAATTATTCGTAACCAGACGTCTATTCTTGAGGCCGAAAACAACGTCTTGAAACGTAATGATCATGTATAATATCTATAGATCATGGATAATAATAATCATGAATAATCACTTTCAGTATTAATATACGTCGTTAATACGAACATCTATCGTTGGCGATTAATGAGGTGCGTCTATCTGTAAATCAGCAAATGCAAGCTCTCTCTATTATAGCAACGGCGCTATCCGCAGATGTATTTTTGTCTAATTTAAGAAGAGTACAGGAAATATTAATTGACACCATCACAAACATTCATCATGGACAAATCGACATTCATTTAATATCGCCTAATGAGCTACAAAATCAGCTAAATCTCATATCAAGGCGATTACAGGGTGAATTGGTGATCCCTGCTGACAACGGCAGAGAATTATATCAGCTGTTACAAATTCGTGCTAAAGCAACAAAAGCTTACCTAATTATTGAAATTAGAATTCCGTTACTCAAGAGGTCAAGGTTGTCTCGTAAAAGGTGACACGTTTACTATACAAGCCCATCACAATTATAGTAATCAATTATTTTTACAACGACATATTGATATCCCTGCATACCAACAGCCGATTTCTGCGTTAAATGACGTCATTGAACAAAAACCAAGTAGAAAATGATCTCAATCATGAAATCAGGAAATCATGATCAATTATACGAGTCGATTAAGCAGCAAATAGAAACTTTGAAAACTCAACATCTGCAAGAAATTAATACCAGCGTCATCTCTCATTACACAATTATATATTCGATTATGGTCCCGCTGGTAGTGCTTCTTATTGCACTCGCTGTATTCAGACTCATGCATTTGTTCACGGTGTTTGACAGTGTATTAAAGACATTCGACCTCTACTGACGTATCTTAATTACATCTACGTAGATCGTCCCGTGACAATTGACATAATATTCAGTACGAGTTCATACGGGCTCGTACAGAATGTTTTAAATATTTTATTTACTGACGATGGGTAGAATAGAATAGAAATTATTTATTGTATAACTGTGTACAATATAGTTCTTAAATAATAAATAGTATCAACAGTTTATCCATTTCGGACGTACAATATGTTTTGTGAATAATACCTATTTATCAGCATAGTATTCGTTTAAATTATAATAGGCCTTGTGTATGAGCCATGCTCTCAAACTTTTTTTTAAAATATTACCTTCTAACTTTTTTATCTCTACCGGCAATTTATTATATATTTTAATTGCACTATTAAAGGCTCCCTTGTGGAACATTACATTATTGCTTTGTGGTACACATAGGTCAAATTTATATTTTGTGCGAATATTGTTACGGGTGGATGATTTTGTTGTGAAATATTCTTTATGGGTTTTAACAAATATCGAAATTTCTAAAATATAAATACTAGTAACAGTCAAAAATAATTCGTTTCTAAAAGTATCACGTAAAGATTCAGTATTGCACATTTTGTATATAATTCTTAAACATCTCTTTTGCATTATAAAAGTAGAATCGACATTAACTGAGTTTCCCCAGAATATTACACCATATGTTAACTGAGGATAAACATAACCGTAATAGGCAGTCTTGGCAACTTTAAGGGAGGTAATACTAGATAGCATGGATAATAAGTAACAATAACTCGAGATTTTTTTATTTATTTGTATGATGTGTGATTTCCAGTTAAGGTGGCTATCAATAAAAACACCTAGAAAATTCGTTTCAGACGCTTCCTCTATCTTTTTTCCAGAATTCTGAACATCAATGCTCAAAGGTGATCTTTTATAATTTGTAAATTGTAAAAACTTTGTTTTTGTTAAATTAACTGATAAATTAATGTTCGATAGCCAGTGAACTGCACTCTCCAGTGTATTGTTTATTTCTTTATTAAATTCTACTAAGCTTAAATTTTTATTTGATATAAATATAGTTGCATCATCGGCGTACATTATACATAAATGTTTATTTATAAGAGGAAACTCATTGACATATACTAAAAAGAGCAAAGGGCCAAGTATACTTCCTTGTGGGACACCTAGTTTTATATCTTCGTATTCAGATATAGCATGTTCAACAGTTTTTGTTTGTCTATTGTACGTATCAATAATAGTAGCTTGTGACCGGTTTTCTAAATATGATTTTATTAGCGCTAGGGCATTTCCTCTTATTCCTATTTTTTCCATTTGTAATAATAATATGGAATGCATTACACAATCAAAAGCTTTACTAAGATCTAAATATATACTGACACAATGTTTTTTATTATTAATGACATCCCAAACTGATTGCAAAGTTTTAAAAATTGCTAATGTAGTGTTTTTTCCTTTTTGAAAACCAAACTGATTGCAGTTAATTACACTATATTTATTAAAAAATGAAATGAATCTATCACTTATTACCCGTTCAAATATTTTTGAAAACGTAGGCAGTAGCGCAATTGGCCTATAATTATTTAACTCATTTCTAGGGCCCTTTTTGTGGATGGGTTTTATCAAAGCTCTCTTTAACTGCCACGGAAAAATACCAGTTTCTAAAGAAAGATTTATTATGTAAACAAGTGGTTCAACTATGTGATCGATGCTAGCTTTTATGAGCTGGATAGGTATATCGTCGTGACCTACACTTTTTTTGTTTTTTATTTCTTTTACAATTTTCCGTATCTCATATTTATCTACTGGATACATGAAAATAGTATATGGATTTCTTTTATTTATGAGTTGAAGCGAATCAAATTTAATATTTCTTTCCTTATTTATATTTATAAAATAATTATTAAATTCTGTCGTTATTTTGTCAGGTTCAGATATAACACAGTCATCTTTCTTTATACTTTCTATATGTTTATTTATATGGTTCGCATTATTTGTATTTTGTGATATGACAGACCAAGACGCCTTATTTTTATTCTCGCTGTTATTTATGTATTTTATATTTTCGTTTCTCTTCATTATTCGTATAATTTTTTTAAATAAATTGCAATACTTTTTGTATCTATTTGCCAAATGTTTATTATTTTTTAATTGTGTATACATTTTTCTTTTATTTTTACTAGCTGTTTTGATACCTTGTGTAATCCAGCTTTGTTGTTTCCTTAAGTTCACTTTTATTTTTTTTTATGGGTATGCATAGATTATATATTAATTTAAATGTTTCAATGAATTTATTATAAGCTATATTTGGATTGGATTGTTGAAAAACCTCTTGAAAACTAACTTGTGGTATATATTTCGTGAATGTCTTTAAATGAGCATATAAATCTCTTTTATAACAATACCAATATCTCTCTTTGAAACACAAATTTGTTGAAATTCTGATAAGCTGTGCTGTATGATCAGATATACCTAAATCCAAAACTTCGCTTTGATATTTCTTGACATTGGTGAATATATTGTCTATACAAGTATTAGAGTGCTCTGTAATTCTAGTAGGTTCATTTACCGTTGCTACTAAGTTAAACGTTTTTAATGTATTGAGAAGCTCGGAACTATTCTTATTTTTTTCCAACAAATTTATGTTGAAATCACCAGCAATAATTACTTTTTTTGGTGTATTTCTTAACCTAATAACTAACTTATACAATAGTGCCTCTAAGCACTTGTAAAATAATTGAAGGCTACTGTCCGGTGTCCTATAGATACATACTATGATAATTTTTAATTCTGAAATGGTGATACCACAACACTCAAAGTGACGCTCAATTGCGAAATCCGATAGCCAGTCAATTTTATGGCAAGTGATGGCATTTTTAACATAAATTGCTACTCCCCCTCTAGATATAAAAACTGAAAATCACCAGTAAGAAGCTCATGCCCACGTGGCGTTTTTAACACTAGGTATTTATTAATGTATGTTTCGATGGTCATTTCTAAAGTCTCTATTTCCTTCAATCTATTTTTGGCTGTTTTATGCCACTTCTCTACCACTGAATGCCAGGGTTCCGTACAGTTTTGGATTAAAAACCTTGGTAGGTAATTTAAAACTTGCCTGTTTCATCGACTTCTAGTGGCTCGTTGCCGTTATTCGATGTTGCGGCAATTTTTCTTTTTAATAACCATAGCCTCCCTAAGTTCGCGGCGCCTATTTTGTAGACAATCATATAATTTTCCCTTTGCACATCTTTTTATTTTAAGTTTAGTATCATTAATGTATAGAATGAAATATGTACTTATATTTTCCTTTTTGAATACTTCAGATAGAAACAAATTACAAAAACACAAATGTTGAAAAAATATATATAGCTTGCCTACTTCTTAACTGATCTTTAGTATTTGTAAAAATATTATGATCGGATGTTAATGACGGTAGTTGTTGACATTGAATGGGCGCCTTTGGCTTTCAAAGTAAAAAGTAAATAGTGTTGAATAATTTCGGTGGGCTGGTTAGAACCACGATAGCTCAATTGGAAGAGTACCTGACCCGGTATGTCAGAAGGGTGCAGGTTCAAATCCTGCTCGTGGAAATTTTTTCAACATTTGTGTTTTTCTAATTTTAGGTAGGCAGGCACACAGTCGCAGAAACGGTTCAAAATGCCCTCCTTGTCGTTCAATACAAAAGGTGGCGCGTCGATTTACTGCAAGAACCACATTCCTCGACATTTGCGGGGATCTGCGGATGGCCTCAAAAATGAATATAATTTTCCCACGCATCTCCTCTTCATTGTCGCAATCGTTAGCATAAACCAAGCTCTTCACATAATCCCGCAAGAAAAAATCTAGTGTAGTGTAATCTAAATAATCCATACAAGGAACCGCTCACTCAAGTATGATGCAGTTGCGAGCAAAATGAGCCGGTGCGCCGTCTTGCTGGAACACTAGATCCTTCTAGCGTATTCCGCTAGAGGGATCTTGTCAAGGATGTTTTCGAGAGTCGTACTGAGGAAGACATAATAATTTTCCGCATTTAAGCTCTTAGGTGGAAATACGGGTCCTATCATCCTCGTACCTATTATGCCAGTCCAAACATTGACGCGGTGGCGCGTCAATGTATGCGCGTATGTTGAAAACTGTCCACTCTTGCGGCATGTGGATTATCGTGTGCCCAGTAGTGCTCGTTGTGGATATTACTTATACCACCTTGCGTAAAAAAAGCTTCGTCTGACCACAAAATTTTCATGGCGAAGTTATGCCGGCATGCGGTGCTCTCGCCGCCACCGCTCCTCTGCGCGGACGGCAGCGCGGAGGGGCGGCGCCTCACACACGGGGCGCATAACCGCGCGGGAGTCATTTCGCGAAACACGGAAAAAAATCATGGCTTGGTTGCGGGTTTGTGCATACATACACTATACATATACTATACATTTTAACTTTAAAAATACATCATACAATATAATATTTTATTTCAGGTAGTCGCTTGCCTGTCATTTTTAGAGAATGATGTGTTTCCTGGTGGCGAGTGCGAATCGTTTTCCGTATGAATATAAGTTGTTTTTGTTTTTAGATATTTTTGTAGCTCCATTCTCAGGTTATTATTGTCTAATTTTAATTTTTCAATTTCTTTAATCGCCGAGAAAAGTTGTTTTCTTAAATCTTCTATTTGTCCCTTTAATTCATTTGTAATACTTTCGTCCAAAGATGAATAATTTGTTACACTTTTCATGGTTGTGTCAAAAATCGTAGTTTCATTTAAACTATTATCTAAAAGGCTAGAATCTTGGAATCTTGATCTGTCTATTGAGTGTGATCTTAAAACTCGGCGTCTTTGTGTAACGTTAACTTGCGAATTGTTACAAACTATGTCTTTTCGTCTTTTGTTCGTTCAAGAAAAGGCAGCATGCTGCTTTAGTTACTACGAGTATACTCAATATAAATAGTTGACGGACTGTTAGTACTTTACATGATTTATATAGAAGGTTAATAGAAAAAAGGAAAGGGCGGAAAGTTGAGAATCGCACCTTGAGAATCGCTCTCTGAGCTCTCTCGATTGTTAACAACAACGATTCACCCGCTCCACCCCATGAGCTAATACAGTATGTTAATATGGACTGGCATAGAGCCAGGTACACTTGCCTGATTATTGTAGAGTCTGCAATATAGCGTAATTTTTTGAACGCGAATATCATCTTACGTATCCTATTACTTAAGGCTTCTATATGAGGTTTAAAAGAAAAAGATTTATCTATTATAACGCCCAAATATTTTATTTTATTCGTATTTTTATTACTGGGACACATACAATGGTTGCCATTGAGGTCTCTACAACAATGAGCATATAAAGTTAAGTTAGTTTGAATTGACATTAGTTTGCGCATTGAGAATTTGATATAGTTAGTTTTATCAGCATTTAGTGTTAGTAAATGATGCTGTAGCCAATTATTAACAATATTGAAACCATGTTGCGCATGTTTGTTCACTTCTTCTTCTGAATCAGCTGAAAAAAGAAGCGCAGTGGCGTCAGCGTACTGTTAGATTGAGCCCGCTGGTAGTCTTTTTAAAAAAAACTATTTAAATTAAACATTTTTTTTTTTTTTTATTTATAGGAACAGAGGAGCGACTACAATTGGAATTAGGATGTGTTCAACTCGAAGGTTTAGGCGAGACTGAATGCCCGCGCCGATCGTCGGCGCTACCTCGACTAAAAGCTTAGTCAGCTAGTTTACAAGGGTTGCTGCAAGGGGGCTTACTCTTGCACTAATACATACGGTTACAATATATAACAACCCCCCGCATAAGAATAAACTTACACGTTGAGGTGAAGTTTATATTTATGTAATTCTAAGAGATGGTGCAGGAATAGAAGAAAGTTCTATGTCTACGTCTTTAGGAGAATTTTCTACAATTTTCTTTCTTAATATGATTTTCTTGCATACACCAGTTTTATAAATTCTGAATATTATATAAAACAAAATTAACATACATATAAATATGGTAACACCAGAGTAGTAATTACCATAAAGCACAATATGAGGTTTATCAATAATTTTATCCAGACCTTTTACAATATTATTATTATCTAATGCTATTTTATCCAAATCTATGTTTTTTAAGTTAACAATAGGTAAATTCTGTTTAATATTCTGAAATTGTAACATATTACAACATTTATCATTTAATAAGTTAAATTCTGATTGTTTACACCGCCGATTTGCCGAAATTAATTGTACACACCAATCATCATCTTTATGCTGACGACCTCCAAATACACATCTCTTTTAAACCATCTGAAACTGGTGAAGCCACACATAAGATAAATCAGGACCTTAAAAATATAGTGGAGTGGTCAGAAGCAAATGGTTTGGTGTTGAATCCAGACAAAACTAAGTTTTTGATTCTAGGCTCTAAGACTCAAATTGGTCGGATTATTAGTTGTATGCCAGAAATAAAAATTAACAACGTATATTGAGCAGGTAATGGAAGCTAGAAATCTTGGAGTCTGGATGGATGGCGGTTTAAAATTTGAGAAGCATGTAGGCCATGTTGTCCGACAATGCTTTTACAGGTTGAAGGTATTGTATCAGGTGCGGCAGTACTTGAGTGTAGACATGAGAATTTACCTTTGCGAGTCACTTATTCTGTCAAAACTGAACTATGCTGATTCAGTGATCGGTACGTGTCTATTGGCTCGTACTAAAAGAGTGATACAACGCCTTCAAAATTCTTGCATCAGATTTTGTTTCCCTATACCTCCGAGATCTCATATAACTCCATACTTGGAAAACAATAATCTCATGAATATGGAATTTCGACGCAGATTACATTTTGCAAGTTTGCTCTTTGGTGTTATAAAAAATAAAAATCCACCATATTTATTTGCAAAATTAAAATTTACTCAACGCCAACGTATAAATGACCGATTAATTTGTCCAACTTATAAAACTACTGCGTTTCGTGGCAGTTTTAGATACTCGGCTTCAAAGTGTTGGAACAACATCCCTCCACCTATAAGACATAGTCAGAATATAAGCTCTTTTAAAACTAATTATAGAAAGCATTTACTAAACACTCAAAAAGCCGAATAATGTCATAAAGCGTTACTAATTGTACTTGAGTGTTTTAATTTTAATTTCGAATTTTGATCATTATGTATCCAACTAAATATGATGTACTGTGTTGTTTAAAGTTTTTTATATTAGATATTTTATTGTTAAGATTAAGTGCCTAAATTCTTATTGTCATTGTTTAATATGCAGCAAAAAAAAACCTGATTATTGATGTTTGTGCATAACCGGACCACCCGTTACGGTATCCGCAGAATACCAGCGTCGTGGCACTCAGTGCCTCGGCTTAAGCTGAGCGGGGACCTATTTGGCTTTGTTGTTTTTTCTTTTTCTTTTTAAGTTGTTGTATGTATGTTGTATATTTATACCAAATAAACTTTTATTTATTTATTTATATTTATTTATAATAAGTTAAAATCTGATTTTACAATTTGACTTTCTCTGTTTACAAAAGAAGTTTTAGAAATTAAACGAGTTTCTCTAAAATATCCTATACAATTCCTTGGTAGATATAATACGCCACTACCACTAATGCTAATATCATAGGTTTGGGTATTATTACATTCCAATGTTAATTTGGACTTTTGTGATATTACATATATCCAATTATCGTTATTTACAGGTTGCCAGATTTCCAGATGGCCATGAATAATTTTAGTATTACATATTTCAGGAACTAAGGTAAGTGACTTAGTCATAAGTTCTGTTTCACAGGTTGGCGTTGCAGCAACGGAATACGTTACTGTCATCTCGCACAGGTAAGTATTACTGTAAGTGATAGACGTGTTTTTATCGTCAACTTTTTAATAGTAATACAATAAAATATTAAAGCTGTATAAAGGTATAGACAAAATAAATGGTATAGAAAAGAGGTTGGCTTGGTGATTGCCAACATGGCCCCCGACGGTGTGGACACCAAATTAGGAGGTGACCAATAGTGCGAGCTTCCTAACCGGTCGACGCAAGACACCCCCTTTCGTTGCCACGTCGACAACCCTGACTATGCCATCTTTACCGGGATAGGTTGCAACAATTCGCCCTCTAGGCCAGCAACGCCTGGGTAGAGTTCCGTCCGCTATACACACCAGGTCTCCATTTTTAAGTGCCCGGGATTCGGGAGAGGCACGGCGAGGCACTAAGGTTGGCAGGTACTCTGCGACAAATCGTTGCCAAAAATGATCTGCCAACCGTTGGGACTTCTTCCATTGGGCTCGGCTAGACAGGTCGGAGTCATCAAACGCCCGGCTCTGTATGTCGTTCGAGGATGAGCCAATTAGAAAAGTAAAAGGCGTCAACGCTGTCTCAGAGTCTGGGTCCACAGACACATGCGTCAGCGGTCTGGAGTTTACAATAGCTTCAGCCTCGAATAGTAAGGTCGCTAATACTTCCTCCCTAGGTGCTTTCTCTGCGAGAGTGACGACGAGAGCGCTCTTTATATTCCTCACCAGCCTCTCCCAGCATCCGCCCATGAATGAAGCCGAGGGAGGAATAAACTTCCAACGAATTTCTCTGGTAGTAGCAAACTCGAAGACTTCGGGCAGGATTTTAGCGGCGCCAACAAACGCAGTCCCGTTGTCCGAGTAGATACAAGTAGGGCAACCACGTCGAGCGATGAAAAGCCCCTTCTTAAGGTCATTCCAGTCACGTTAACTGGACTAAAAGGGAGCGTAGACACGTACACTCTTTTAGATGACGGCAGCTCTGCTACTCTTGTAGATAAGTCAGTGACCGACGTACTCGCTGATAGTGATGAGACATCGAGAGTCCCATTACAGATTAATTGTATCGGAGGGCTCGCTAAATTTACAGACACTAGTTTCATCAACATCAAAGTGAGAGGCCGCCATAGTTTGAATGACTACGATATCTGGGTTCGTTCTATTCCTAATTTAGGTCTTCGTACTCAGTCCGCTAATATCAGTGACCTCAAACGTTACGGGCACCTTTCCGATATAGCTGATGTACTGGCTTACAATAATGCGAAGCCAACTTGTCTCATTGGAACAGACAATTGGCATCTACTTTTGCCCCAAACCATCCGACGTGGTACTAAATTCGAACCAGCTGCAGCTCTTACTCCCCTGGGCTGGGCTCTTTTTGGCTTGATGAGAAGTAGAGCCAATCCGGTGGAGTTTGTTAATCATGCCGAAGTCATTGGTGACGACTCTCATCTAGACGATCTCATAAAGTACTACTACAAGTTAGACTCCATAGGCATAGAGAAGAAACCTCACTGTAGCCTTAGTGATAAGCGCGCCTTAGAAATTTTGGAGGAAACTACTGTGCGCTTACCTTCTGGCAGGTTTGAGGTCGGACTCTTATGGCGGAGCGACATCAAGGATGTCCCCGATAGTAAACGCCTCGCTTTGTCACGATTTTTTGGCCTGGAGAAAAAGATGAGCGAAGACCCTGCTTACGCAGCCTCTTATAAACAAAATGTGCAGGGCACGATAGATAAGGGTTATGCTGAGCTGTGCACCGGTCTTCCACAAGGTATGGTCACCTGGTATTTACCACATTTCGGCGTAATCCACCCGCACAAAAAGAAGCTACGTGTTGTCCACGACGCGGCTGCCAAGTGCAACGGTGTCAGTCTGAATTCAATGCTTCTATCAGGTCCAGATCTACTTCAGCCTTTGCTTGCTATAGTGATGAGGTTTAGGGAAGGTCAAGTCGCGTCTACAGCAGATATTAGGGAAATGTTCCCTCAGGTAAAAATAAGAGCCCAGGATCGAGATGCCCAGCGTTTTTTCTGGCGAGACGGCCCTCAGCATCCTCTCCAGGAATATCGAATGTTCTCCATGATTTTTGGAGCGACATCAAGTCCATGCACGGCACTCTTTCTCAAAAACAAAAATGCTTCAGATTTTCAGCATCTTTATCCTGAGGCCGCACGAGCCGTAGTACAAGATCATTATATGGATGACTATCTCGGCAGCGTCAATAGTACAAAGGAAGCAGCGCGCCTAGCTATGGAGATCGTTACTATCCATAGAGCAGCAGGGTTCAAAATGCGCTCATGGGTCTCTAACAAACTTGATGCCTTGGCTTTAATACCTCCTGACCTTTGCGCCACTGATGCTGCCGTAGTAGGCTTAGGACCGTCATCACCTTCTCAAACCCGCGTATTAGGAGATCTACTTCAGCCTTTGCTTGCTATAGTGATGAGATTTAGGGAAGGTCAAGTCGCGTTTACAGCAGATATTAGGGAAATGTTCCCTCAGGTAAAAATAAGAGCTCAGGATCGAGATGCCCAGCGTTTTTTCTGGCGAGACGGCCCTCAGCATCCTCTCCAGGAATATCGTATGTCCTCCATGATTTTTGGAGCGACATCAAGTCCATGCACGGCACTCTTTCTCAAAAACAAAAATGCTTCAGATTTTCAGCATCTTTATCCTGAGGCCGCACAAGCCGTAGTACAAGATCATTATATGGATGACTACCTCGGCAGCATCAATAGTACAGAGAAAGCAGCGCGCCTAGCTATGGAGATCGTTACTATCCATAGAGCAGCAGGGTTCGAAATGCGCTCATGGGTCTCTAACAAACCTGATGCCTTGGCTTTAATACCTCCTGACCTTTGCGCCTCTGATGCTGCCGAAGTAGGTTTAGGACTGTCATCACCTTCTCAAACCCGCGTTTTAGGATTAACCTGGTTAGTCAATGACGATTCCTTGCGCTTTATAAAATCCATTCCAAGTCTCCCTGAAACATACACTAAACGTTCTGTCTTGTCCCTTCTTATGTCAGTATATGACCCCCTCGGTCTAATGACTCCTCTAATAATAAAGGGCCGCATTATTTTTCAGAAGACTTGGAAGTTAGGACTAGACTGGGACCATAGTCTACCTGAGGTACTATCTAATAAGTGGAAGTCCTGGTTTCACGAACTTAAGAGTCTGGCCGAGTGTTCAATTCCTAGATGCTATTCCGCACCGAAAGTTATTTCAGAAGTTCAACTTCACGTCTTTGCGGACGCTAGTGAGTTGGCCTACGCCTGTGCCGTCTACTGGCGTTTTACTTACGCTGATGGATCGGTGCAGTTAGCTTTAATTGGAGGCAAGGCCAGGCTCGCACCTCTGAAGCCATCGACTATACCGCGATTAGAGTTGCAGGCAGCTCTCATCGCGGCTCGCTTTGCTTCATATGTTTCTGAGGCCCATAGGAGAAAACCCGACAAAATATTTATGTGGTCCGACTCCATAACAGTGCTCAAGTGGTTGCGTAGCGACGCTTGCTCTTTTAAGCCTTTTGTTTCTTTTCGGGTCGGGGAAATTTCAGAACTCTCGGATATAAAAAATTGGAGATATGTTCCCACGGGCTTAAACGTTGCAGACGACGCTACACGTGACATTGGAAAGTTCTCTACTCGGTCGCGTTGGTTCACTGGACCATCCTTTTTACTCGAATCTGAGGATTCATGGCCCAGCGAACCAATTTCTATCGTCCAGCCCGTATTGGACGAGTGTAAAAATGCAGCCGAAGCTATTGTATTGTTGGTAGACGCTCCTACTTTTTTACCGCCTGTTGTTGACTGCCATCGGTTTAGTAATTGGTTACGTCTGCTAAGAGCAACAGCTCGCGTCTACCAGGCAGCCAAATTGTTTCGGTCTCTTTTACCTCAAAATTCCCATTTCTTTTGATCTTGGCGACGATTACGATAGATAGGATTGTCATTGTTAAAATGAAAGATGTTATTCCCAGTGTATAATAAAGTATACTCCGCCCATGGTATGACTGTTCCATGTGTTCACCCACTACTACCCAATTAATCTGGCTATTGTACAAGCTTACACTGTTAATTAAACTGCTATCGTGTGAGTGTATCAAATGTCCTCAGTTGCCACAGATGCTTTTGGGCGAACGTCAAATTTTTCATCTTTAAATTCCGCTATATGTCCTACGATCTCTGATAATCCCGGATCGTATGTAGCTTCACTTCTTGTATCCACTCAGACTTAGCTTCACTGGCAGCCAAAAAAGTAAGTATGCGGGCAGGAATGAAATGGTTGGTTGCAATGGAGGATATGTGGTTCTCGTACTTCACATGTAAAGATGCTGCACTGCACTCTTTGTCAAAACGCAGATCCTTTGAGTTGCCCACCACCTCCAACCCAGTAAACCTGCCCCTAGTCGCTGTGCGTTTTCGTTTCTTAACCGAGATGCACATGGAGTACGCGGATCTTTGAATCCAGAATGTGGAGCTGGTAATCAGAAATGGACTGTACATCCTCCATGTTTTGATGTCAATAGTGTTTCTTATAGGTGCTATAAACATGTTAGTGAAAGCACTGATGTCACGCGGGTCCCTGACCACTATGACAACTGGAACTCGAGCGTATGATTCAGAGTACAAGTATTTCAATAGTGTTGTAAACTCGTTTTGGGCTATCATGGTAGAAGACACAGCTTCAGTGCCCTCATCATCATCGGGAAAGTCTGTGGAATAAAACATAGCCATTAAAGTGGTGAGATTCATGTACTTCAAATCATAGTCATAACCTGATGCTCTATTTATTACAGACTGTAAATGGCGAGTTGGGGAAAAACCATTAATCATCTCCCTTATGAGGTGCAAGCGTGGAAAAGACATGTCAAAAGGATTTATTGAACGCAACAGTTGTCGCAAACCCAAACCCTTCGGTACAGTATACATGTTGTGGTTTATTACTAAAGGTGAATTCAAACGTTGCATCTCCACGTAATATCTTAGATTTCGGTAATATGATGCAGAACTATTATAAACTTCTGCCTGTATCATATCCATCTCATACCTGAAACTAGGTTCCGTCAACAGCTGATCAAGTGAGTTTACGAGGTCAACATGGTTCTGCCAATTAATAGTAGGGTATTCCACAGGGACGCGTACATAAGATCGGTGCCCTGATGTATCTCCCGAGGAGAGAAAAGCGCCCCCTCCAGTTATATTTGCTGTTGACTTATCTAAATGTAGATTTTTGAAAAGACTAGCTGGTTTGTTTGTTGTATCCGTATCCACTTCATCAGATTCTTCTTCATCTACATCTCGTGTGGGTCTCTTCAAACCCTTGAGGTGGGATTGATTTTGGAAACTTTGGTCCCAGCTCTCTAGAAACATGAAATCTTCGGTCACTTCTGCCATTTCCCTGCCACCTTTTGCTGTGTTATATATATCAAATTTTGGAAAAGTGGTGTCATAGTATGCCTGATAATTGGATTGAATATATGGGGGTGGGCCACTGTAATATAATGTATTGTTTATCAAGATATTTGAGTTGAAAAGTATAAAAATGCTTGCTTTCATATCATCTTGGCTCATACCACTGTACGCCACTTTGAATAACGGACTACACCTGTGCAAGATTTCCCCCCCTCGCATTGTATTGAAATCAAAGACTATATCACTCCGTCTGTATTCTATTTCATTGAATTTGAAAGTTGGGTGTCCCTGATTAATTTCAGCGAGAATCTTTGAATCAAAGCTGTGGAAATACGAACATAACACTATGCTAGCAACTGCTATATAATATCTTTCGATAAGTAAAATGAGAGTGATGGGGTGTATTACCATTCTCTCCATTGAAGTGGTTTTTAGGCTCTCAGTGGCAAAGCCCCACCCAGCTGTAATTCCAACTGAAAAGCTGTATAAAGGTATAGACAAAATAAATGGTATAGAAAAGAGGTTGGCTTGGTGATTGCCAACATGGCCCCCGACGGTGTGGACACCAAATTAGGAGGTGACCAATAGTGCGAGCTTCCTAACTGGTCGACGCAGGACACCCCCTTTCGTTGCCACGTCGACAACCCTGACTATGCCATCTGTAAATGATAGACGTGTTTTATCGTCAACTGTTTAATAGTAATACAATAAAATATAAAAGCTGTATAAAGGTATAGACAAAATAAATGGTATAGAAAAGAGGTTGGCTTGGTGATTGCCAACAATTACTATACATAGTTTTACACATACTTATATTTTCTATTTTACAATAAGTTGACTTATCATTAGTTATACCTAAGTATTTTACAGATGGTATTATAGTAGCATATGATTCTGGGTCATCATTGTTATGAGCAACGGGAAAAGGTAAGTTATGAAATAAATTATAAGTTTTAGGGTCAACAAGTGGAATCTTTAATGCGAAAACAATCTTAAGATTACTGTAATAGGAGCTAACTTCCGAAATATTTAACAAGGTTTGTATGTTATCTAATGTCAAGGCTAATGGGAGTTGCTTTGTATTAGAGAGAAATATATAACTATTCAATAATTCATTAAAAACATTTTTAGGTGTCAAAATTGAAGGATGTGGCACATTTGATTTACTGAACATAATACCATTTACATTATCTTCCACTTTAAATGACAAAGCCAGTAAACTATTTTCTAGCATAAATATAAGTTCGTATAATCTAGATCTTATTCCTAGTTCCCTAGACACAACAGTGAGATTTGTAATTTCTTTATTTAATTCTACAATGGCATTATTTAAATGCTGTTCATTATCAATAACATTTTTAAGAGTATTATTAAAAGATTTTAAAGTATTAGTCGTTATTAGAATATTCTGTTTCATCAGAGAGGCTATTGTTTTCTGATCGTCTTGTAAGTCGTTAATTGCCTTGTCATAACGAATAGCATCGTCCTCGTCCATTGTACCGAATAACTTTTTTGATAGAGTTCCAATTCCTCCGAACCAAGCAGATCTTTTAGACCGAGATGAGATAAGGTGAGAGATAGAGTCGTAGTCGAGCATGATATCGAAGAGACGGGTATAAAGTGGTTGGAACAAGTTTTGACATTCTATAGTGTCAAATATATCACTACTCCTACATATTGATTTAGAACTATTCATAAAACTATATAAGTATGTTATTTATATGAGGACCAATAAAAGATATTTCTACAGGAATAACTATACTTAAATAACTATCTATTAACCGTAAAGATCCTAAACTATCGAAATATAGTCCGGAACCATTTGTCCCGGGCCGGATGACGTCTTGCGCCAGGGTTGCGCTGGTGCTGTAAATATGATATTATCATTATAAAAAGTAAAAGATGTAAACTAATAACTAACTTAATATTTATATTAGGTAATAATTAAATAAATGTAAATTAGAAAATTAAGAACAATGTGCTAATTTTACTTGGTCATAGTGATGTGTCACGTGACGCCGGTTTATGAGTAAAGTTAAAGTGCTTCTACCATTAATTTTTACTACCTTATATGGTCCTTTCCACAGAGGTGATAAGGCTTTACGTAATCGAAGGTGATTTTTTAGATAAACGTAGTCTCCGGCTTTGTACTGTACGGGACGAGAATGGGCATCGTAATAATTTTTGGACTTTTCTTTTACCGCTTGAATATTTTCAATTGTTTTTCACGGGACAGTTTTAAGCGATGATGAAGAGCCTTGATGTATTCGGGATAAGATAGTTCTGATTGATCATTATAGATAGAGTCTGGAATAAAGGCCCTATGCCCAAATACGAGCTCATAGGGCGTAAAATTTGTGGTTGAGTGAACGTTAGTGTTATAAGCGAGCGTGGCCGTATAGACATATTTGTGCTAATCGATCTGGGTTTCGTTTACATAACTCTTGAGGTACTCTTTAAGGGTGGAATGGCTGCGCTCTAGTGCTCCTTGAGTTTGAGGGTGATACGGCGAAGACCAAAGTTGTTTGATTTTAAGGAACTCACAAGTCCTTTTAAAAAGATCAGCTGTGAAATTTGTACCCTGGTCCGTTAGGATAGATTTAGGAATACCAAAGAGGGTTATGAAATGTACCAGGCACTCGCACGATTCTTCGGCAGTCGCATTGGAAACTGGATAAGCTATGGAGAATTTTGTCAGATCGTCTTGTAATGTGAGAATGAAACGTAATTTGGTAAGCCCTGCTTCTGGTAAGGGTCCTACTAAATCTAGGCCGATACGTTCAAATGGACGTGTGGAAGTGGTAGTTATTTGCATTGGGGCTCTATTAATTTGCCTCAATGCTTTGTTGGACTGACAATATGAGCAATTTTTTATGTAACTTTCTATATCAGATCTCATATGTTTCCAGTAATATCTTTCTTTTAATCTATTGTACATCCTGGTATTGCCCAGGTGACCAGCGATTGGTATATCGTGGTTTTCTTTTAGAATTTTAGGTATTTCACTGGGAGTTGGATAAATTATAGAATTGTGGTATATGTGTATGGAAATGTTTGAATTCGCGAATAAGAAGCATAGTATGTTATATATTTTAGTCCAGATATGTTTATCAAACGGATTTCTAAAGTCTGTTATTGCGATTTCTAGACATTCGTTTTCAATCAAGTTTTTTATCAGATTTTGTAAACTTTTGTAGATATCTTCATAAGTGCAATCATTAAAGTGGTAGAGTTTAGTGAATAGGAAGTAAAATTTCTTCCCAGCAGATTCAAATGAGAGGAAGGAATATAAGGATCTTTCATTTCCCAGGATATCTCTGTTCGTTAAGTTGCCTAGTGTTTCTTCTACATGGGGATTGGAGTTATCTAGATCAATTGAAGTTGGAATAATAATGCATTTACAGGCGCTTTTCATGATACTTTCGTTGTGTTCAATTATATTAGAATTAAATGAAACATTTTTATCTTTTATTGACTTCGAGTATTGTGAATAATTATAACTTAGTGATTTATTTTCATTTTCTGTTACAGGTGCAGGTGCGTGAGGAGATGGTGTAGGAGCATGAGGAGACGGTGTTGGATCATGAGGAGGCGGTGTAGGAGCATGAGGAGACGGAGTCTTAAGAATTGTAGGAGGAGTAGGTGGTAAATGTAACCACTCTTGATCGACATTAAAATCATTACCGTAGGGACTTAAATCCCGGAGACCAAAATCATCTAAAAACGGATCTTGGTTACTAGTAGAAGGTTGAGGATCAACAACGTTGGAAGGATGAGGTTTGGTTCTAGTGACTTGGCTTGATTTGGAAGGATCATGATTTAAAGTTAATTCGTCATAGTTTTCAAGTAAGTCTGTCAAAGGTAAATCATAGTTATCAAAATTAGTTTCAGTAGGAATTGGTACATTCAAATCTTCTAGTGTAATTGGATCAAACGGGGAACCAATGTTATCTTCGTTAGGGGGAGGTGACGTTTGATGGTTCGGATGTTGAATAGGGTTTACAGGATACCTCGATAAAGCGTCAGCGTTGCTATTTATTTTGCCTTTTTTATATTCTATTTGATAATCGAATTCCTCTAGTTTTAGCCGCCACCGAACCAGCCTTGATCCGGGGTCTTTGCAATGAAATAACCATTTTAATGGCCTATGGTCTGTAATTATTTTGAACGTGTATCCATAGAGATATGGACGGAACATTTTGGTGCCAAAGATAATAGCAAGACATTCCTTTTCAGTAACGGAATAGTTTATTTCTGCTTTATTTAATGTTCTTGACGCATATGCTATGGGTCGGTCTGTGCCGATTTCCCTTTGAGATAGAATAGCAGATATTGCGGAATTGGACGCGTCACATGTGAGTACAAACGGTTTTGTAAAATCAGGATAAATTAGAATAGGAGCGGACACGAGTTTATTTTTTAGTTTTTCAAACGCTATTTGTTGCTCATTTGACTAGACGAAAAGAGTTTCTTTCTTTAAAAGAGATGTTAGTGGTTTTGCTATTCCCGAGAATTCGGGGATGAACTTCCGATAATAGGACACTAGCCCAAGGAAAGATTTTATGTCTTTAGGACATTTGGGAATAGGAAATTTAGTGACTGATTTGATCTTTTCTGGATTAGGTTTCACACCTTCATCGCTTATTATGTGCCCGAGATAACCAACTTCTTTACGCAAAAACTCACACTTGTCGGGTTGGAGTTTTAGATTGAAACATCTAAACCTTTGGAAAATGGAAGTTAGATTAGAAATATGGGATTTTAAATCATAGGAATAGCAGATTACGTCATCTAAATATACATAGCAACGGATCCCTTGTAGCCCTGATAGAGCAGAATTCATTAGTCTTTGAAACGTTGAGGGCGCATTTTTCAGGCCAAATGGCATGCGCGTGAATTGATAATACCCTTCGGGTATATTGAAAGCTGTTTTAGCTTTATCTGATTCATTTAGGAGGATTTGATGGAAACCTGATGCAAGGTCCAGGGTAGAGAAGTACTTGCTCTTTCCAAGTTGGTCGAGGATTTCTGCGATTTGAGGTATGGGATATGTATCGCCTACTGTGACGTCATTGAGCTTCCTGTAGTCAATAACAATGCGCCATTTTTGTAAGCCGGATGCATCTTTCTTCTTAGGGACGACCCATATTGGTGAAGACCAAGGGGAATTGGAAGGTTCAATGATATTTTGTTCTAGCATTTGATCAACTTGTTTTTTAACTTCGGCTTTATGGATTTCAGGAAATCTGTATGATTTAGTATGAATGAGATTGTCAGTGGTTGTTTTTATTTCATGTTTTAGAGCAGAGGTATAGGTAAGATCTTCTTCCGGGAGATGGAAAATATCAGAGTAATCGGAACATAGCTGATGAAGAGATTTCATCTCTTCTAGATTTAAGTGAGAAGTACGTAATTGGTTCAAAACCTGTTCGGATCTAGAAAAAGAGTCATTTGTATTTTTGTTATACTCATACATAGGATTCAGTGGAAAGGTGTTTGAAGAATCGACAGGAGTAAGTTTTAAATTAAGATTAGAATTGATGGATATAGGACGTTCTGATATATTAGCTACACAAATATTTATTCTATTGTTATCTTTGACTTTGGCGAGGCAGTTTGCTATTAGTAGGTTTTTGGAATAGTGTTGATCTAATATAACACCTATTTTTAATTCGGGATTAACGACAGAGCATTCTATAACTGTCTCGGTTCTAGGAGCGATTATATACACTGGTTCGTTAAATTTTAATTTGAATTTCACTTCACGAACAGTAAGTGTCTTTTTTTTAAAATCAATATTGCTCTGAGAATTTGTAAGAAAATCATTGCCAATTATGCCATCATAAGGAAAATCTAGACTACCTACGACATGAAATTTATGCCATTATGAATTGAATTCAATAGGGATAGTACCCAACGACTTCATAGGTTTAGCATCGTTTCCAATTCCAGTAAAAGTAGCGTATTCTTTTGACATTATGGGAGGCATTGACTCTATTGAGCATTGTTTTACTAGACTTATGGATGCGCCGCTATCAACGAGAAATGTTAATGGTTTATTAGAAACTGATGTTTGAACTTCGACAAAGGGTAAGTATTTTCTTGAAGGATTAGTAGTAATATTATGGATTGGTATTTGTGTTCTTCTATTTTCAGAATTGGTATAAGTCGGAGAAATGACGCGAGGTGAACGGGGTTTACAGACAACAGATGCGTAAGATACAGCAGGATTAGCTCGTACATTTGGAACAGTGGAAACAGTGGATTTATTTGGTATACTTGAAACAGCGGAAACAGTGGAAACAGTGGGTTTATTTGGTATAGTTGGAACAGCGGAAACAGTGGAAACAGTGGATTTATTTGGTATACTTGGAACAGCGGAAACAGTGGAAACAGTGGGTTTATTTGGTTTAGTTGGAACAGCGGAAACAGTGGAAACAGTGGATTTATTTGGTATACTTGAAACAGCGGAAACAGTGGAAACAGTGGGTTTACGGGCTCTTGTTTGGGGCTGGTTACCCGTGTGGTCCCGTAAAATGACTTGGGTGGCGTCTCGCGCGACACCTGAACGAGACGTGATCTAGTTTAAATGATCATCCCCATTTATTTCTTCGATAGGTTGTTCTTCAGCGAGATTAACTCGTTGATTGTTATTGTTGTTAGCGAAATTGGTATTCCGAATACGATTATTGTATTCCCGTTTCCTGCATTCTTCAATAACATGTCCGGGAGCTTTGCAATACCGGCACACTGGAACACTAGACGAAAAAGTTGTTGGTTCCGTTCTGGATCTGAAATTCCCAGCGGGAACATTGTCCCGTCTAAAGGACGTGCTTGGACGGTTTTGAGAAATTGCATTGTTAATAAATGGATGAAAAGTTCTGCAAAAAGAACTCATAGCCGCAAAATGAGGACTAAAAAACTCAGTTCTTTTACAACACTAAGCTGGGCTCCACATACTCCGGAAACACTTATAAGAGGCTGTGGAAAGGTCGGTGGTTGGCTTTGACTGAAGGTTGATGGCAATGGGTCATTGGTCTAAAAAATAAATTATTTAGTATCTAATAGACATTGGAAATATTTCCTATATTACATAAAAATTGAATTTTGAATTTTAAACTAGCTAAGCTTCCGCTAAGCAGAAAGTGCGGGGTTCGATTCCCGTCTGAGGTTTCTTTTTGCAGTGTTTAAAATTTACCTGAGTGTGTATAAAAACTACTATTGCGAATTTACTTTAACATGAATTTGAAAATGTGATAGGTTACCTCATCAAAGGCTGGCACTCTGACTCCAGTTTGGCGTTCACCAAACCCATCTGCCATTATGGAGAGGACCTTCAACTCCCATTGTGAGAGTTGGGGTGCCGTTGATGGGCCACCTCCAGTTGCTGAAGCCGACCTCCGTTATTCAGCAGAAGCTTTTTTGGCTAAGTTTAGAAAACTATCAAACCATACCTGAACAAAAAATTAAAGACTGATTTTAAGTTCCACTTTTTGATGTTATTTACTTACATATTAGGTGAATTAAAACTTAACTTTTACCACTGCTGAACGGTTTTAGAGCAACCGCCCATGGAATTAAGCGTATTGCTCAATTCTTCCCACAGCCGCTGTTTGAGGATAGTTGAAGTTTGTGGACTGTATTTTTCTGTTTCTATGGTGTGGCAGGAAAGTCTTGATGCCGATATAAATAAAAAAGAGCCCAATTATAGCAAAAGACCTTTAATAACTTCGTTATACACAGACCGCTGGAGCGGAAGAGAGCGACTGTTGCCAGTCTACAAAAATATTATAATTTTAATGTTGGGGTTACCAACAGCCTCTTTGCCTGAAGTTTGCCTTCGAGGCTCCTCAATCTCTCGCGAGCTAAATCCTTATACTCTTCTAAAAAATTGAGGACTGCATCTATTTGCTCAGAAGTAGCAGAACCCGTATGTGAAGCCATTATAAAACTGTAAAAGTGATACATATAAATTATAGGTATCAAATAACGATATTGAAAAAGCGAATAGGAAATGACAATCAATAGTAATAGTAATCTAGTAGATATTGTGAAAAAGAAATTTATTTGTGTATTGGGTATACATAGGAAAGTATAGTTTTACTTACAAAGTTTTTAAGTCCAAACAACTTGTGAATACACAATCAAAATGCAGACTGACATGATATGAAAAAAATAGCAAATTAAAATTTGAATTTGAATCATGACATTACGTGTGAATATACGGAAAATTTAGTTGTCACACGTTACTACCAAAAGTCTGCATGAAATAGTACTTTTTAAATTAGTCGCATAACAATGACAGTAAGTGGGTGTTTTATAAAGTCTCGATTATTTTCGTCGCAAACATTTATTTGATTTGTATGTTTAGCTCTATAGCATGAATGTTACAAGAAACGCTTAATAAATCACACAATATATTTAAAACTTAAAAAGAAAGCAAACGAGTTTAATAAAATTAAGTTGAAGTAAAACCGCAGTTTACCGGTAACGACATAAAAGAAAACCTACACTCTTTAATCATTCCATTCGTTCACTAAGTTTGGGCTATGGATTCGAACTTCTTGTGCGTATTCGAAAGGGTAGGGTCTGTGACGGAGTTTCGTTTCAATTTCGTATGCTTGCGAATTTTCTTTTCGGGGAAAGAGAGTAGATCTCCAGGTACGCTGTATTGTTTTGCAACATTCGGTTAAAACCACAACGTCACAGTTTATGTTTAATCTTTGTTAAAACGTCCTAAATTATCAAAGTTGCACTGCTCGATTGTGGACATCCAGTTCTGAATTTCTGGGGTTGATATTACTTCTGGTACATCATCTGCCATTGGGTTAGATGCAGCCGCGGATGGGGGCGTAGAGAGCGGGCTGCGAGCGGTTCTGGCACTTCGGGTAAAGGGACTATCCATTATTATATGTAGTTTATAAGTTTTAATCACAACACATATTTCGTCACAGTTATTGTCACAGTTTTCTTTGCTACCGGTAATTTATCGAACGAGGTCACAAGTCAGCAAATGATTATATGTATATTTTTATTGTTCAGCACGTCTGTTCTCAACGGAATACGCGAGAACCGAGACATTAATTTCACTTTCAGATTCCGATTCCCTCCTATTAATCTGTATTTGTTCAACATCTGTAAATAAATGTAAAACACAATTACTACCTACCTACCTTCATAACCAAGATAGATATCTAAAAATAACTAAAACGGTTTTAGGTTGTGAGCAGGCCACCTTTCCATATACACACAGTAAAAGCACAGATTAACTAATAGAATTTATGGTAAAAAGGCCAAGGTAATACTTATTTAGGCAGAGAAAAATTAGTATTTTAGTATTAGTAAGTAATTGCATAGCTCTTACATTTTGAAAAATGCTTCTTTAGTATGGGTGGGTCATCATCATCATCACTTGATAGGAATCTTTTAGTTACCAAAGCCTTGCGCTTAGGCCTGTATCCTTCTTCTATCTCTGCATCCGTTTGCAAATCTGAGGTGACCACCGCTAACTTCAGTTTATTCTTCGCCTTTTCTAGACTATCTATTAGGGTGCTTCTTATTTGGCCCAAAAAAATTTTTTTTAAAGTTTGTTGCGAGTCACCCTTTTATTCTGTTCTAAGACACTAAAAACTGATATGTTATTTTTTTCAGATTTTTAAATTAGTATTTAGAGGTCGCTACCAGCACATGAAAAATAAAAAAGTATGTTTAAAAATTATTTTATTAAGTTCAAAAAAAGACAAACTCACGCACTTATTATATTACTATAAAGATAAAAAAATTTAACTTATGCTAATAACGTACTTTTCTTTGTATCAGGGTACTTTTGTCTGAAATTCTTCACAACCAGAAGAAGGAATTGTTTTTGTTCTTCGTCGGTGGTGATTAGTTTATTATATTCTTCAATTAATGCTACGCCTCGTTCTGCAATGTCGTTCACCACTCTCATAGCTCGAACAATTTTTTTGGCAGCTTTGTAGGCTTCATCTTCTTTCCAAAGACGAGGTTCTTTTTGCAAAAATGCAGACGAAATTCCCAGGATTCTAAAAAATCTTAAGGTGTTACTGGACACGAAATCTTCAATATTTTTCTCTTCGATGTAACTTAGATCCAAGGTAATTCGCTTGGGGCTATAGTCTGGACCTTCCGCATTCAGTGCAATCACCATTTTTTGTTTGTTTTGAAGAGAAACTTCGTCATCAAAAAAAGCAAGCGCAACAAGTTCTTCGGACAGATACCACAAATGCCCCAGGAACTTCGTTATTGCCTTTTTGGACATAGCTTTGTTTATAATTTCAAATTTTTTAAGATTTTTTAACAGCCACAAGTCATTTCTTGGTGCTGAAGTTGCCACGGGAGCTTGGAACCAGCATCTTACATAAATCGTAACAACGAAAACGCAAATTTTTGTTATCGCTTTTAGTTCCCTTTTTGTCAGTTTAAACTGGTCTCTAAACATAAAAAGCTTAAGGCAATAAATTGCTTTTGCCATCCATCGTGCGCGATGAAGACCTGCTGGAGCTCTAAATGATATTCCTTTATTGGGCACACCTCCCAAAAATATTAATGTAAGTTTCAACAATTCCTTGTAATCGTCCCGTGGCTGATAATCATTTAGCTGTTTTTCAGCGAAAGAATTTGTGCTGCTTGCTACATTTTCTACGCATCTTAAAGCGTCAGAATCTGAAGAAACTGTAGTGAACTTATTCTGGTCAATGTTAGGCCAAGCAGCTCTAAATCGTTTGAAGATTAATATTTCTGGTCCACTTGATGGACCTAGTGCTTGAACTACGACTGCTTCTAGCATTATTTCCATTATATGGTGACGACAGGCCAACTTTTTCCATTTTCTGCTCTAATAGAATGCAAGCACCTCCTCTTAAACCAGTGTTGACTGCAGTGGTGTCGAAGCAAAAGCATTTTATTTTGTCGCTCAAGTTCCAAGAAAGAATAGTGTCATAAACAGCTGAAGCACACGCCTCCCCAGTTCCATGACTGACTTTAGGAACTGCTAAAAGTTGATCCACACCCTGTCCTGACACTAAAATGGGAAGGCGATCCACTGTTTCGTGTCCTGTAATGTCTTCGATTAGTTTGCCGTCCCAATGAACAGTAAGAGGCATACTTGGATTAAATTCTTTCTTTAAGGCCTCCGCTACCATTTGCCTTTGCTTCATACGCTGGCGACGAATTAAGGATGAATTTTTATTGTACTCTGAGGGATCAGTACCTGCACTTTTGAGCGTTGATGTCAAAACAACAGTTGCTTTCCTGTCACTTATTTTAGCAAAGTCGAGGCTTGCGGATAAGCGTTCATCAAAAATGTTCTTTCTGCCACGTTTGCGTTTAGGCGGGGGTTCTAAATCTGCCGTCGAAGGTCCTGCCATCACTGAAATTTCTGACGTTGAACTTTTCTTTTCATCATCACTACTGGTAGTCGAAGAAGATAGTATGCACTTTTGTAGCATGCATTCAGTGTAGCTTTTTTCTCGATCTAAAAAACGTTGAAGGCGAGCGTTTTTCTCATCTTCTTTCGCTATTTTTTTTAAATAAACTTTGTCCATTCCACCTATCATTCCTGGGCGTCCCCTTTCTCTCTGCTTAATTAAAAATAGTCTATCTTCCTCAATGGTGATCCTGTTTAGAGCATCAGCGTGTGCTATATCAAACAGGTCTTCCAAACTATCTTGCCACTTCTTTTCTTTATTTTGTAAACCTTCAGAGCGTTTGGCTTTATTTTCTTTATTTTTTTTCAACTTTTGCCATTCACCAAACTTGTTTTCTATCTTCTTTATAACATCTTTTTTAATTTAGTTGGAATGCCCGCTCTTTTCCACAATGCCATGACGTCACAAGCAGAAGAATTGGCCGAACTGCGATTGGTTTGCTTCATTACTATTTTAAAGTGAAAAAATAAACTCAGCACTTCTTTTGTCGTCGGTAACTTGCTTTGAATAAAGTGGTCAGAGGTTTGTCCAACTAACCAAACATCTGTTTTGTTTCTAGTCAATAAAATGGAACTAGACGAAGACGCCATGATGCAACAAAACGCGATGCGCGCCAACACACCATCAAACGTGCACTCTCTATCACAGCGTGTTTGTTACTACTTTGCCTGTCAATGCCAAGGCGTGACAAGTGCGTGCAGGAGGGGAGAGGGGTAGGGTATGAGTGTCCTTGGACGGATTAATGTGACCACGAGTAGCATTAGTATATTTTGTAATGTTTGAATGATGAATATAACTATTTTATGTACATACATTGAGCTGCAAGTTATTATATCATATTTTTTTCAAAGTTTGACACGAGGTAGCGACCCCTAAAACCCTATCTAAAAAATAAATAAAAATCATTGGTTCGTTTTTTGGGTGATAGAAGCGAATGGCGGGTTGACGCAGTAATTTTACAAAAGTCGAATAATAAGAAGCACCCTACTATCTATTGATCAAAAATACGCCAGTCACCACAAAAGCATTGCATGCACATCTAAATCGCCCAAGTGATGCATAGATTTTGAATCCCAAGCATAGTAAGTAATTCAAAGTAACAAATAGCTAAGAACTGCTTTATTTAGTGGAAAAAACTTTGAACCTTTGATATCTATCCATCAAAGAACATAATATTATGTCAGAAGCAGACAGCTATACTCTAGCCAAACTGGGTAAAGAATGTTTACCAACAAAACGTTGCTTAGGAACCAGTGACTGGCATGTATTAACAACCTGTTCCAGTTGGACAACAGGAAATATTTATATTAAATATTGTATGAAAAATTGAAAAACAAAAATCATAGTAATTATATTTAGATAACAACCATGATGTTAGGGTCCTAACTGGGGACTTTATAGCAATGATAGACGGACTGTTTTTACATAGGCTTTTACTCGTCGTACGTTACAATATAATAGACGCGCGTGATGCCTACGCCCGCCGGTCGAAGCCGTTCTGTAGTGGTGGTAGGGATCCGTGCTTGCCTCGCCGCCCGCGCCCGCGCACCGCAGTCTGACGACCGACAGCTGGAGCCGATGCCTTCCGAAGGCGCCCGTGCTCCAACAATGAAAAAATGCAAATTAAATGATTATTGGTTCGCAAAAAGACGTAAAAGATAATATCTTGGCCATTTAAATATTTTTTTGTTGTTGTTTGCCTCAAAGAAATAGCTACCAATTTTAGTCAGTAAACTATAGAATGGCCAAGATATTCCCTTTTTTCGTCTTTTCGCAAAATTGTGCAAAAGCAGATACGCTGTTTTTACAAAGTGATCTTACGTGGATTGGAAGATATGACATCTGCACGTGGCACGTTGCGTAGAGGTTTGTCTCGGCGGACGTGGACTTCTTCTGCTCTTCTGTTGTTGATTGGGCCGGGAAATCCCTGGACACCGCCCCAACTGGAATGGAATGAAATGAAATTAAAATCCTTTAGATGACCACACATTCTTATCATTAAAATAATCATCGATTTTATAGTAACCTGAGCCGGTCTATACGCTGGACACCATCCTTGACCCGTACGCTTCTATCTTCTTCACCGCAGAATCTTCTATAGTGGCTATGATCATTTTTCTATAAGGTCAAATGATCAAATCATCATCATTACTGGCAGAACTTGATGAACTTGGGTCTCTGGTGACTTGTATTATAAATTCATCGATCACATTGTCTGTAATACTATCAAGTTCTGCCATCTTTTTCTTTTCTTTTTCATTATGGTTGACTCACTGTTTCCATGCTGCAGCAGTAATTAATTTTATGGAGTCGCCAAGAACTGTATTTAATTCAGCTATTTTAATTTTTTTATTTTTTGCTGCAACATGGCCTTTTACTTGCGCCCATATCATCTCTATTAGATTCAATTTGCAATGATATGGGGGTAATTTAAGAACATCAATGTTTTTATTTTTTGCCAGAGTGTCACATGCATACGCCCTATATTTTTCTCTTTCTGGTTTTACCAGGTCCATTAACTCTCTTTATCACATTCTCTTGGAACGAGATACCCTTTTCTGTTAACCAGTTTTGTATGTCTTTTTTAATCCATTTAATTGTTGGTACTCGTTCCAGACGTCTTGAGTGGTAAGGTGCATTGTCCATAACAATGACTGCATTGGGTTCTAATTTTTCTAATGTTTTGCTAAACCATTCTTCAAATATTTTTGAATTAATTTCTTTGTGATAGTCCCCTTCTCATTTTTGCTTTCAAAAATCAATTGAGCATTTTCAACGAAACTCATTTCCTAAAAACATAAAAATATCTTAATGAAACAACAAAATATATTTGTTTATAGTAACTAAAGTGCACTAGTAGCTTTTTTTATCTGTGTGGATTTTAAACTTTACTAACTAACATTTTCAGTCATTGTTACTAATAATATATCAAAAGATAAACTAAATTAATATTTACAAATAAGTCATATAATACGTATGTATTATCATATAATACGGCGTCTGATAATAGTGCGCATTGATATCAATGTGCACTATTATCAGACGCCGTCCTTTTCCTGATGGTGCTTTTAAATTAGTGGAGAGCCCCTCCCGATAAGCATGGCGTGCCGATTCAATAGAATGGTCTTGCCACACTTTACTTTTTGTGTGACCTAAAATTTAACAATAATATTATTTTCTTAATTAGTTAAATACTAAAGTCAGCAAAGATAACGTGTCACTTTTTAAAGTAGACATAATAAAATATTTTATTTCTAATAGTAAATCATGTGTAAAATGTAAATAAATATGTTGTATTTGGCATTTTAAAAGAGTAAAATTTTAACATAAACTATATAGTTTATAAATAAATAAAACTGTACTTAATCAAATATATTTTTTATTTACCTTCATTGACCCATGTCTCTTCCAAATAATAAATTTTGCGGCCTTCCTCTCTCAATTTTTGAATTTTTTGAAGGTAGTGGTATCTCCACCTCACAATCTCTTCTTTTTCAATAAGAACACTTCTTTTTGCCCGCTTTACATATTTAATTTTTGTAACATTTTTTGAAAGGACTACCTTTTTAAATTTGGTAAAGTGTCGTCTTCATTTACCAAACCCAGAACTTTATCGACTGTTGGTGGTTCATTGTTGAAGAAGAATTGGTGAACTTTTCGGCGAATCCCACAGAGTTCTAGGTCATCTAATTTATCTATCTTGGTCTCTCTTTTCTAGATCATCTAATTTATCTATCTTGGTCTCTCTTTTGTGGGCAGAAGTTGAACGAACACGATTGTCCATTTTGTACTCCTTTAGAACTTTGTACACTGTACTCACATGCACTCTGGCAGTTTCACTGGTTTTCATTGCAACATCTTTGCCATACATAAACTGGTCTTTTGGCCACATTTCCTCCACCAGCTTATAAATGTTGCAAATCACAGTCTTCTCTGATGAACTCAACGACGACTTTCTTGTTCGATTTTTCTTTGGAGAAGAAAACTTCTGCAGACCACTCGGCCCGGGTAATGAGTCACTCATCCTCAATATCAACCAAATGATAAACACTAACTAACAACGAAATCTAAACAATTAATTACAAATAACTAAACAGAAAAGTAACAAAAGTCGACGAAACGCAAAGAAAACAACACAGCAGTACTCGTAAGCAAGCAGGTTATAACCGCCATGTTGCAATACGACCAAATTAAAAGTCTGCGTTTCATCATTACCAGTGGTCGGAGTAGGTATATTGATTTTAGATACTTGCGTCATGATATCATAACATGGACATGCATTTCTTCCGGAATGTACCGGAGTTTCCAAAAATTTGGTAAATAGAGTAATAAAATAAAAAACCATATGTAAGCAAACAAAATTGTTTATTGTTAATACAAATAATCATTATTACAGTTTTATTAAAAATAATTATTTTTAATCCTCATCGGTTACAAGTTCTACATTTTGATTTTCTGTCTCTATACAATTAAAATAAATAACTATAATTTTTTCAATATTTTCTAATTTTAAGCTATTTCTTTTAACATCTAAGATCCATTTGTAAGTGGAAAATGATCGTTCAACATCTGTAGATGTCAATGGAGCGAATTTGAAATAAAGTTTCTGATTATTTGCTACGCTTTTTTCAATACTCTCGCTGTATTCTCTAATTGTATCTAAATCTGGATTTCGTTCCATAACTGATTCTATTTTATTTTTTATATTCTCATTATTGCACTCGTTAAGCGTAGCCCTTACTTGATCAAATACTAAAAGTGAATCAGCTAGAGATAAATTTTGTTTTTGTAACTCTTTTAGGGCTAGTAGTATAATAGAGTAATTTTCTTCAATATATTTTAAATCATTTTCTAAATTTTGTTTTTCCAAAATGTTTTTTGCGTTTCGTATGGCTATAGCATCAGAACTGCTCAAGCAGGATAAAACTTCTTTTATTTTATCTAAATGTTGAGCGTAGTAAGATGCTGCCTGTAACCAAGTACCCCATCTGGTAATGACTGGTTGCGGAGGCAACGGTAAGTCAGGATATTTTTCTTTTAAAATGTTTACCCTACTAGGAGCCTTTAAAAATACTTTTTTAACATTTGATATAAGAATATCAACATCGTTGTATTCTGACCTTATCTGCTCACTTACACGATGAAGAGCGTGCGCCAAACATGTCACATGCTTCATTTCAGGTAAGTAATGTTTTAAATTTCGCCCTGCAGATAGCATGTACGCTACACTGTCAGTGCAAAGCATTAAAATATTGTCAACTTTCGCTTCAAAAGTGTTTTGCCATAAATTTTCTAGACATTGCAGTACAAATTGTGTTATTGTTTGTCCATTTACTGCTGTTAGCATTTTACAAGCAATCAAATAAGGCCGGCCTGCACTATTACTAGGATGCAATGGTTTTATTAGGAAATTGACTATGTATCGACCAAAAATGTCTGTTGTCTCATCCAGCGATATCCATAGTTTCTCATTTTTATGATGATGATGAAGTAGATGGCAAATTATTTAACAATGTGCCTGAAGACATAACTCTATCTTCTGTTTCTTTATTTATAAGTGAAATTATGTTTAACTTAGCTTCTCTTGCCCTTCTAAAAAGTTGTATTTGACCGACTATAGGTTTTCTATTGAATTTAATTTTTTCTAACATTTTTATATCTTCAAAAATCTAGGTACTGTTCAAGTATTAATTAGCTTAGCTTAGTATAAACTTTATACAAGATCTTGCCAAAGAACAATGTCTGATTCTGAACTAACATATCAGATATCACTTACAAAAATTGGTAAACAAAACAAATTGTGCTTATGAAATACTTGAATTATCCTTTAACAACTTGTTTTTAACTCGTTCCGGAGCATGTTTCAGCCAAACCTTAATGCAATCTTCGACGTTTTTCTCATTGACAGATGAAGAAGTGTTTTTAACACCATCTGTAAATAAGCATATGAAAACTGTTAAAATCCGTGGTGAATCAATTTTTTAAAGTATATCTGGTGTCATTTTTAACACAAGGCTCTGTTTTGTTTATAAAAAGTAGGGTTGAGTAATTTAACCAAATTAATTTAAATTAATACCTTATTCAAATTCAAATCCATGATTCGTAAAAAAATCTGATTTTGTTGAGAAATCATGATTTTTATCAACTCTTATTAAAAATTGTAGCTGTATTGTTTGGCCATTTATCTCTGTAAGTTGGGCTTAATAAGGGTCACTTTGATGGATTTGTATTTTGACTATGTACCCCTAAATATCAATTACTACACTCACCTACAATACAGTCCCGAAGGCGTAGTTGACAAAATGGTTTTTTGTCAGATCGTTTTCCATAGAAGTTGAAATCTTTTGCCAAACAGTCAGACATCAGTAGTTTCATAATTCGGGTTACTTTGCTTGACGTATCTATTCCACCAAGACTTGTATGAAACCTGAAATAAATAAATATACCTACATAAAAAATAAGAATATGCAACAACTAATTGAAAAAAACTTGATAAATGCTTGACTATTGGACAAACAGTTACAACTTCAGATGCAAGAAACACAATAGGTGTGTTACATATATAAAAGTAAGTACATGATTTTATTACCAAGTTCTCATAATTTTCTTGAACTTCTAGTAATTTCTCGTTTGTATTAAGTTCATCCAAGGTTTTTAACCCTAGACTCATAAACTATATTAAAAGTTACAATCTTCATAAACATACGTCTGTGATACACCTTATTTATAACTGCACCAAATTTATTAACTATGGGAGATATAAATAAAAAATTATACTTATATTAATTAAAGGAATATTTATTTTAGTTTTACACATTAAAAAACATTTTTTTAATTATTCTGAGCATTCTAAACATAAACTACCGCGATGTTCCATACACATGTGACGTTTGCAAGAGGTGCAGATAAACCTGGTCACACGTTTTTTCTTATAACAACAGAAGTTGCATAGCTTCCTGGTTTGATTAACAGGGTCGGCTGGTACATTAGGCAAAGTATCGCCTAAAATGGTATCGATTTTCCGTTTTAGGCATCGCGTCAAAGTTGGTGTTTCACGGCGACGCCGTAACCAAGGCTCGACCAACTTATTAGATAATTCTTTCACGAAATTTCGTCTTGTCAGTGGTTTGTTTTGATTACTGTTATTATTGTGGACGTGAATGACAAAAGAATTGACAATTGACATATTTAGCATGCCATAAAAGTAACATAGGGGCCATCTTTGGGTTTTTCTACTGCAGGATATATTATGGCACATTTGGTCAAAAGTATCAACTGCACCTTTTGTTGAGTTATAAAACTCAATAATATCTGGCTTACCAGATGGTGCTAAAGTGCCAGTTTCATGAGTCGTAGACAAAAGAAGAACATTTTTATTTTTCTTTGGCTTGAAAGACACCAATGTTGTGTTTCCGTCATAACAAAACATTGAAGATCTGATTTGTCTTGGTTGCAAAAGTTGCAAAGGAATTTCACGCTTGTTAGATCTGATTGTACCTACAATCGTTAATTTATGTGGATCCTGCAATAGTTATATATATATATATATATATATATATATATATATATATATATATATATATATATATAATTAAATTAATTAATCTCTACATACATTACATAATTACAGGTTTTGAAGAAAAGGTGGTGTCGTTATTGACAAAAATAAAAACACAAAATGACCAAATTTTATCCCTACTAAAACAGAACAATGTTAAAGGAATTTTGAAACAAGATTTTAAATTTCCCTTAACCCTAGACTCATAAACATACGTCTCTCATACACCCCAAAATAGAAAAACACTCACAGAGCGCGGCGCGAAAGAGATGGCAATACGTGCGTCTCAGTACCTTCCTGACACGACAAGAGCTCAGTCTGGCGCTAGGAATCTTGGCGCGTAAACGTATAATTGCGGAGATACTACGTCTAAAGTGTCTGAGATTCGTATGTTTATGAATAGTGTAACATTTTTATAAAGTTACAAGTTTTATTACTTCCGTTATAAAACAAAGGGACGTGGAGTGATTTTTGGAAAAAGGTATGTTTTTGTTTTCTTACATACTGTGCTAATAATTATTGTTATGAAAGATTATTTATTTAATGTTGTTGTTGTTATTTTGTTGTTAGTTTTATACTATATGTAAAACATTCAACTGGTAATTGTATAGTAATAGTTGCTGTTATTTCTGTTACTGATAGTAGTAGATAGATCTGTTACTGATAAGTGGTACCACTTTTGTTTCTTCAATAGTGCTGCCTATGTCACCAAGAATATTGTAAATTTGTTGGAAGGGAGTCGGGCAGACTGTAAAAGTTCCATCAACGAAATACTCAGTGATTTTACAAATCATTACACGACAACGTTTGGGACAAAACACCAATATGCGAGTACCATCATAATAGTAATCCGCTAATATAGACTCGCGAAATCTTACCGGTACAGTGACCTCATTTATAGATTTAAAAATTGTAGCGAGAACTCCAAGTTCTTTATTTCTTGCATCATAAAGCAATTGTTTAATACTTTTAAACTTTGGAATTGCATTCAGTAAATCATGACCTTTTTCTTTCAATGTAAACACATTATCTTCATATAAGGTTGGTATTGGTTGGTCAGATGTAATTACCTTATTTCGTAATGTGTTTGTTACCAGCAAACGGTCATTTGCAAAGGCGTCTCTTCCGCAAGTGTGATCTTTGGTCTTTGTAATTATGTCATTCTAAAAAGTAATATTAAAATTTATTCTAGTAAAATAAGTAAAGGCTATGGAATACTCGAAAAAATGACAAATGAAAAGGATACTTACCATTATAGTTATCGTACCTGGGCCCTTAGCCAAAGTAACATTACAAAACGATAGCGAAGTTCGAAAAGAACAAAATGTATGGGATTGACATAAGCCGCGCTAAATCACGTGGTCAACGTAATGTCAATCCCATATATTTATTCTTTTCTAACTTCGCTATCGTTTCGCTATCCTTTTTGTAATGTTACTTTGGCTACGGGCTCTGGACACTTTGTCCTTTTGAAGCTAGTGCATCTCCATAACACAGCCGTTTTTATATCCCTTGTGACGGTGAAATTTATACGTTTGCCAGAGCAAAGCTGTTCCGCCATTAGTTTTTATGTATTTTATGTCGTCAGTATTAGTATCCATGTCCATTGTGAAAAATTAAAATATTCGGACGGAAAGACAATAATATGCAAATTGCAATGAACAATGTCAAGATGACCATTTGAGTGACAGATAAATATAAACTTTATCAAATGACATACCTCATTAATGAAACTGCTTGAACTTAATTGGAGTTTTCATATCAACAACTTTGTATGTAGGTAACCTCACTAATAGTCGGTGGTGTCGTATGGACTAGAGATTCCATACGACACCACCGATGGTGTCGTTTTGGTGGTGTCGAGTGGAAGGAAGGAAAAGACATATATTACAAATAAATAACAGCTTAAAATGAATTACCCCAAATGCTAAGCTGATGATTATAATAATAATAATAACAAATGGGACCTCTTTTACCTATTACTATACATGACCAACATCAATGTGTGTGAGATTCCTACAAACTAAGATTCCAAAATAAAAATATTCCTACATGAATATAAATACATAATTAATAATTTATTATGGATGAATATGTATAGGTGCTCTATGAAAAGAAAAAGTAAGTGATTTTTATTCTCACTTCTCAAAGGTTTTTGGTACAGCAGACAGCAGCCAGTACATCAAGCTAACCAAACCTGTCAAATTTTCCCAATGAACCTTGAACCTAATGCTTTAGCTATAAAGTTAAAAATCTACAGAAATTTGCCAGATTGTTGTAGCTTGATGTGCTGGTGTAGGTTGTTCACAGAATTACATAATTTTATTCACTTGAATTCTGTACATAGATTATTATTAAACATAAAGTAAGACATGAAGAATAACTTACTTTTTTTAAGCGCACTGTCTGACAATGTAAGAAGACTTTTATCAGGGTTTAACAAAATCGATTCAACGTTTTCTGGCAGGTCCTTAGTGTGGTAGAAACTAGTATCATCAATATCTTTAAACAACAAAATTATTGTTAGCAGGAAAAAGCAGTTGGATAAAATTTTTATTACAGTATACATGCAATTGTTTTTGTAGATAGTTATGAAAACACTTACTTTTTGGGGTTGAGCTAAGCATTAAATTTTCACAGCCAGAAATCTGATTTTGTTTAACATCTGTTTAAGAAAAAAAAACATTGAAACAATTTTACTACAATTAGTTAATGACTTGGATTTATAACCAGAGACGCACATACGTTGAAGGAATACACCGTGACAGCAACCTGGACTTCAGTCTGAAATCAGCAACCCGCAGTGAGCAAGAGTGGTGATTAATGCTCAAGCCTTCTACTTGTGAGAAGAGGCCCTTGCCCTGCAGTGGGACAGTTACGGGCTGGATTATTATTATAAATAACATTTTTTGTGTGCAAGTAATATAAACATCTTACATGGTGAAAATTGTTTTTTTAGAGGTGGTGGGCGTATGTGGTCAGTAAGCTCTTCATTTCCACTTGAATCCAGGTAGTGTTTTGTTTGGTGTATTCTACGTTTTGGTCTCGAGGCCTCAGTTTTGTCTTCAATTTCATCTTCTGTTGTCAAGTCTGAAGTAAACAATGCTAGTTTCAATTTCTTTTTTGCTTTATCCAAGTTGTCTTAAAAAGATACAAACACCATTCAAACCATGCACATATTATAAACATTTCACGTTCGAGATTTACTTAAATATTCCTCCAAAGCAATACTCTGACCAATTCCCTGTCCAAAGCCCTTTAAGTTTGAATGCAACTCAGAATGTTAAGACATTTGTAATGGCTGTTTGGCGAACACTCCCAAGAGACACCAACCAAGCACACTCTTTGCTCTAATATATATATCGTGTAGGTACATAAGGAGGTACTGAAACTGGTAGTTTTCGATGATTCTACTTCGCAATTCACAAAATCTCACTATCATGCTGTACCTACCTTCATGAAAGCGTACGTACACCACGTGCAAATAGAACACAATAAATGTCGCCAAATAACCTATTCTGTGTAGACCACATTAGTACGTAATTCAATTAGAAAAGAATGTACATACCCGTCTCATACAACACTCTTTGGACACTGTATAGATGCCATTTATCATCAGGTGATGCCTGTTTAATGAGTAGCCGATCAAATTCTTTTGAACCTTTTATTGGAGGCCAGTGCACCTCACATTTTCGGGGCGTCATCCAATCAGTTTACGATGGAAAGAGTTCCACCATCAGTGTCGGTGAACTGTATTACGGCGTACATTTTATTTGCACAGGATCCAGAAAAGTTAATAAAATAGTTATCACTCACTGCAAGCACGCACGACACCAAAGTTGGGGGGAAAAGAAATTTCAAACATTCAAACGTTCCGAACTTTTTTTTTTTATGGCTTTGCACATGCTTTTAGCCAATGTAAAAGTGTAATTTTTCTAATACATAAATAAAAAATATTTCCTTCCCTGTATGATGATGATGAATGATAATAGAAATGTGAAGTGAGAAATGATATAGGTACCCCCAACCCTTCGAGTATCTCAGTAAAGATGTAGGGTTTTAAGTCCTCGGGCGAACTTCTTGAGAGAATTTGAAAAGTGACGTTGCACTGTTTTGTTTCATTTGCCAACACTCATGCACACTCACGAACACTTAACGGTTAATAATCCACCATTATTTCACATTAATATTCGACATAACACAAATTTTAGAAAATAAAACGAAACCGCAGGCATGACTCTTTACTTTCCCGCCAAGAACCTCGTTCCGAATTTTCAATCACACGTTCCGTTTCACGATTAAAAGCGCGTTCCGTTTTACTAAAAAATAAAAAAAATGGACAGAAGATATGAAAAGGCAGTTGTTTCTTGATTTTTATTCTTCTAAAAAGTGCGTAATAAAGTGATTGGTGTTTAATTTAAGAATCCCGAAAAATAACATTTAATGTAGATACCTACCTACTTTAGTGTTATAAGATCTTGTATGCTTATGCTAGATCGCCTCGCTAGTCTACTTTTCTACATGCCGCAGCGGTAATGCTACGTATTTATCAAAAAATGGAATTACCATACATTTATTCAGAACATCAGAGAATGCTTTGAGTATAAAATGTTCTGACATTTCGCTTACCAAAACTATATCCAAATATTTAGAAGGACAAGGGTCCATATAAAAATTCTCAATTTTTGCATAAAGATTGCCATACAGCATTGAATCATCTCCATTATAACAATATGTACAATTCTAAAAATGGTCTTGTCCTTTAACATACAAACAGAATCAGCAACAGTATGGGTAGATGCGTGTGTGAATGTTGTTGTTATAGAAATAAAGTTCAAACTCACGTACACGGGAAACAGTTTATTTGTACGACACAGAAGATGAGAGTTTATACAACACAGTACACAACACCAAATGTAATAGAAGGAGTGATAGATGAAAGATAAGGAAATAACAGTCAACAGCGATAGATCACAAATAAAGCTTAGCAATGTAAATAAAGCTACGCGGGTACGTGCGGGCGGTAGTCGAGCGACACGGGTTTACGCGCGCGCGTATCGGTCTGCGCAGGCAGATCACCCCGTTGAGAACAATAGGGACCGGTTTGCGGTGCGCTTCACCAATGGTTTCGACACAATGCGTGTCGATTTGATGTCAATTACTGATTTTTAAGCTTTTGTATTTTGTGTGTTTGTTTAGACATTTATTGTGATTGTTATATTTATTTTAATGTTGTGTATGTATAAAATAGATATTAATAGGATTAAGTTTTAATGTTATATATATTTTTATGTAGTATATAAGTTAATATTAAGTTTGTTGATTTTTGTATATAAATATAAATAATTTAATTTAGATTAAAATGTAGATTAAAATATATTTATATAAATGTAAATATAAATATGTAGAATCCCTACATCACTCCCCCCCAGAGACCGTCACTACGGGCGATAGTAATTAGGAAAACGTACTATGCGACCTGATCTAGTTTTCCTGAGATCATCCTGTGCTGGTGTAGTGCTTGGCACTGTATTAGGAATAGTTACTGGGATTGGAGTAGGAGGTGGAATAAGATTTGGAGTAATAGGAATCGGAGTGGGGGTTGGGTCAGCTAGTATGTAGGCCGGCTTAAGGCGGTCTATAGATACAGTGACAATTTTACCCTTACACAAAATTTTAAAAGTCTTGTTATTACGGTCAAGTACTTCGTACGGGCCGGTGTAGGGAGGTTTTAAAGAACCTCGTAATGCATCGTCCCTCAAAAATACGTGACTCGAAGAAGTAAGATCTTTATAAATGAATACTTTGCCTTTATTATGATGCGCAGCGGGAGACGGATTAAGCTTCATGGCAAAATGGCGTAGGCGAGTGGTGAAGTCCGAGATGTCAGTAGAACCAGATGTAGCCGCATGGAAGAATTCTCCAGGCAGGCGTAGAGGCTCGCCGTAAACTAACTCGGCCGATGAAGCTTTAAGGTCTTCTTTATAGGCACTGCGTATACCTAAAAGTACTAAGGGCAATGAGTCTACCCAGTTGCAGTCGGCGTGGCACATTATTGCTGCTTTTAACTGTCGGTGGAATCGTTCCACTAGCCCGTTACACGCTGGGTGATATGCGGTTGTTTTGTGATGTTTGAATCCGATCATTTTTCCAAGATATTGGAAAAGTGTGGATTCAAACTGTCGACCGCGATCAGTGACAATATCCGTTGGACATCCAAATCTGGATATCCACGATATTAACGCCTTACCAATGGTTTCGGCAGTCATATCGACCATCGGCGTGACTTCCGGCCAGCGTGTGAAACGATCCACGACAGTAAAACAATACCTATAGCCTTGAGATGGAGGTAAAGGGCCAACTATGTCCACATGGATGAAGGCAAACCTAGAGCGAGGTAAACCGAACGTGCCAAGAGGAGACGACACGTGACGGTTTACCTTAGCGCGTTGACACGCTATACATTTGCGAGACCACTCACGACAGTCTTTGCGCACGCCAGGCCAAACAAATCGCTCTGAAACCAATTTAGAGGTTGCATTAGCACCTGGGTGGCTGAGGCTATGCAAAGTATCGAAAACTTGCTTTCGTAGAGATTTCGTTATAAAGGGTCTGGGTGTAGGTGTGCTGACGTCACAGTAAATTTCTGTTTCGCAGTTAGGAATTGGTATCTTTTTGAGACGGAGTGACGATTCACCGTTTAAAAGTTGTACCAATTCTTGGTCTGCTGTTTGGGACGAAGCAAGAGCACTAAAATCGATTGGCATCGACAGTTCTTCGACACGGGACAATGTATCGGCAACGACATTGTCTTTGCCCGAAATGTGTCGAATATCGGTCGTGAACTGCGATATGTAATCGAGGTGGCGATACTGACGAGGCGAACAGTTAGTTTTCCTTTCGTGAAAAGCATAACTGAGCGGCTTGTGGTCAGTGTATACCACAAAATGTCGTGCTTCCAACATGTGGCGGAAGTACTTTATACTCTCGTATATTGCGAGCAGTTCGCGATCATACGGAGAGTATTTTTGTTGGCAAGGGCTCAGCCTACGAGAAAAGAAGGCGAGGGGCTGCCATTCGCCGTCCTTCAACTGCTGCAATACTGCACCCATAGCTAGATCAGAAGCATCTGTTACTAAAGCAAGCTTAGCCTCGCTGTCAGGGTGCGCAAGTAATGCTGCATTTGATAGGCTCTCCTTGCTTTGCTCAAATGCAAGTAGAGTGTCTCCGGATAAATCGACAGGGTGTGACGCTTTTACTGAACCGGAAAGCAAAGAGTTTAGTGGGGCTTGAATTTTAGCGGCATGGGGTAAAAATCGCCTGTAAAAATTTAGCATCCCTAAATATCTTCTGAGCTGCTTTACTGTTTGAGGCGCTGGATAGTCTTTAATCGCCTGTACTTTGGAGTCCAGAGGTTTTGTGCCCGACTCGGAGATGCTGTAGCCTAAGAAAGTTACCTTACTAACTCCAAAGACGCATTTAGATGTGTTGACAAGGATGCCATATTCCTTCATACGGGTGAAAAGCTGCCGAAGGTGGGTCACGTGGTCTTCTGCTGTCCTTGAAAATACCAAAAAATCATCAAGGTAACAGTAGCAGAAGTCTAAGCCTCTGGTCATCTCGTCGACAAACCTTTGGAAGGTTTGGCCTGCATTCCTCAACCCAAAGGTCATATACGGAAATTCGTATATACCAAAGGGGGTGGTGATGGCTGTCTTCATAATGTCGTCCTTGAAAACCGGTATCTGATGGTACGCCTTCACCAGGTCTATAGTGGAGAAGACTTTACACCCTGATATGCTCTGAGCAAAATCGTGGATGTGCCTAATAGGATAACGGTCGGGGATTGTACGAGAATTAAGCAATCTGTAGTCGCCGCAAGGCCGCCAACTTTTATCTTTTTTAGGAGCAAGATGCAAAGGCGAAGACCATGGACTGTCAGATGGACGTGTTACGCCGCTGTTAAGCATAAGCTGGAATTCCTGCTTAGCGATCTTAAGCTTATCAGGAGCCAATCTGCGGGGAGTGGAAGAAATGGGAGGGCCAGGTGTAGTGCGTATGTAGTGTACGGTGCTGTGCTTGGGAGTATGAAAAGTGCCTGAAGGGCGGGTGATTTCAGGGAATTCCGAAAGAATATCGTGATACCTGGTGTTGCCCGACGAGACCTTGACAGAAAAAATATCAACAGCATCAGCAATACAAGCATTTGAAAATAAAGCAGTAGTATTATCAAGCAAGCGCTGATTACGACAATCAACTACTAAATTATAAAAGCTAAGAAAGTCTACACCAATAATAGGTTTCGTTACATTAGCCACAGTAAACCTCCACGGAAAATTACGCCTTAAGCCTAAGTTTAAATTCAGTTCTAAAAAACCAAAAGTGTCTATAGCACTACCATTAGCTGCACTTAATTGAAAGTCTGTTTTCGCACGACGGTCGCGAAGCGCAGATTGAGGGTAGACACAAAGGTCACTACCGGTATCAACCAGATACTGAGTCTTCGAGCTGTGATCGGTGACGAAGAGGCGACCTGAAGAGGCGAGGCAACCACTAGTCGCCATTAGCGACTGCCTGCAGAGTTTCCCGCCTTGTGAAAGTCGCATGGCTTGATACAGCTATGAGCTTCATTTCCAAATTTGGCATGATACCAGCATAAGGGGTATTTGCGATAGCTGGAGTTTGATCTGGACCTTTGACGTGCAGTTGAGGTACGTCGTCGAGGTCTGAATCGGATGCTGGAACATTGTGCGACCCGAGTATGCTCATCAAGCTTCAGCGCGAGACGTTCTACCATCTTCTTCAGTTCAGCTATTTCGCTGGAGGGAGCATGCGTCACATGAGATGATGTTGCTACAGCTGCGACGTTGCATGGCGAAGTAATTTCGTGAATCCGGTCAGCGAGGTCAGAAAGCTGTTCTAGAGTCTGAGTGGTCTGAGATGCTAATACAGTCTGTATGTTGTTAGGTAGACGGTTGCACCAAATCGTCTTGATGAAATCTTCCGGAACAGAAGGGCCAGCTAGATCTTGTAGATGACGTAGGAATTGAGAAGGCTTACGGTCACCAAGTTCCTCGTGAACCAGTAGCTGACGCACTTTCTTCTCTCGAGAAGCAGATAAACGCTTAATTAGCTCAGACTTAATCTTCTTATAACGATTCTCGGCCGGTGGATTGAGAATAATATCCTTCACGGCTTTGGAATGTTGTATATCCAAGTTGTTAATTACATTTGTGAATTTTACTAAGTCACTGGTAATACAATTGCTTTCAAACTGACCTTCGAGGAGTGCAAACCAGATCTCGGGTTCTTCAGGAGAAAAAGGTAGCACTCTTAAATTTATTCTTTTGAAATCCGTCGTTGTGTCGGAACCATTGGAAACTCGCACCTTACGCGCGTTTGTGTCGGAACCATTGGAGCCGCGCACTTTTTGCTTTTGGCGCTTGGTGACGTTGTCGTCGTCATTAGCAATGGCGGTTTTAGTACTATCACTGTCACTGTTTGTACTCATCCTGTTCTTCGTGCTCCAGGGGTCACCAGTTATGGGTAGATGCGTGTGTGAATGTTGTTGTTATAGAAATAAAGTTCAAACTCACGTACACGGGAAACAGTTTATTTGTACGACACAGAAGATGAGAGTTTATACAACACAGTACACAACACCAAATGTAATAGAAGGAGTGATAGATAAAAGATAAGGAAATAACAGTCAACAGCGATAGATTACAAATAAAGCTTAGCAATGTAAATAAAGCTACGCGGGTACGTGCGGGCGGTAGTCGAGCGACACGGGTTTCACGTATAGCATTGATTTGCAACTGGCGGCGCGCGCGCATCGGTCTGCGCAGGCAGATCACCCCGTTGAGAACAATAGGGACCGGTTTGCGGTGCGCTTCACCAATGGTTTCGACACAATGCGTGTCGATTTGATGTCAATTACTGATTTTTAAGCTTTTGTATTTTGTGTGTTTGTTTAGACATTTATTGTGATTGTTATATTTATTTTAATGTTGTGTATGTATAAAATAGATATTAATAGGATTAAGTTTTAATGTTATATATATTTGTATGTAGTATATAAGTTAATATTAAGTTTGTTGATTTTTGTATATAAATATAAATAATTTAATTTAGATTAAAATGTAGATTAAAATATATTTATATAAATGTAAATATAAATATGTAGAATCCCTACAACAGTATTAACACTAAGCACAAAATCATTGCAAGTTAATTTCCTATACTGTTTGAAATTACTGTTAGGAGGCACAGGACCGTCATAATGCTGTTGAGAATATTGTATTTTAGCAGCAATGCCAGTATTCTCAGGAAAACTTTTGGCAGTGAGTCTGTTACAAACTTGCTGCAATGGTTTATGTGGATTCCTGACTAAACTCTTAAGTGTGCCTAAAAAATTTTCAAACCGAAATGCAGAGATATTATCTAATGCGCCAAATCTTTCAACATCATCTGCGAGGTGTATTAATGAATGAACATTATATACAAGATACTGCCTACCGTAAACGTTCATACAGTCCTTAACAAATTCTTTCAACAAGTATTTAGCATAGTTTGAATATTTGTTTGTCAATTGTTGAGAAACTAATATAGATATAGAACAGTGTAAAATCAAAAAATGTCGGTATACAGGTTTTTTCAATATTCCATATAAAACTACAGGACCGATGTATAACAATAGCATTCTGTATTCAGTGGCTTTCCACCTATCAATTTCCTTAACACTTCTAGGTTTTCGGTTAAATTCGATAGGCACAAATTGACGGACATATTGTAACCTTTCATTTATCAATGATATACTGTGACTATCCAATTTCACATGTTTAACATCTCCTCTGACTGGTTTAATCCACGAATGAAGCAATTTTCTTACTACACCCAGGCAGACGCTGTGCATATAATCAATAGGAAACATGGTCACTAAACCAATTGGCAGAGTAGTCAAAGGAGATATTCCAGTGTGATATTCTTCATCGTTTTGCAATATAAATGAATTATCGGATCTTAAAGGAGAATATAAATCATCCAATACTACACGGTGCTCTACATAACTGCCGTAGCAAGTGCATTTGTCGCAACTGGAATAAGCATTATGCGATTTAACACATTTTAAAAATGCTCGAGCTGGCATGTCACATACAAAACAATTAACAGTAACTTTTATATAATATTGCTTGTAATTGAAGCCATTTTCTAAGATTTCTCTTAACTCATTTATAAAGTCTTCTAAATAAATATGTAGTGGATCAGGTTTTGATTTGTTACAAAATATGCCAACAACGAATACACTGTCTTTAAAACCAAATATGTCTGCCAATATTGGCCAAAATTGAACACTAGAACTGTGAAATAGAGGCAAGCCATCTATGTTAAATGTAAGTTTTATTTCAGTCAAAGAAGTTGCTTGAAACTGCTTGTAAAAAATTTGAAAGTGATTTGCCAATACCTAAATGAATATACTCTCCATTATTAAGTACCTTGCAACTCCACAACTTGTATTTAATAATGTCCGGGCATCAGCCATAAGGTCTGGATGGTCCACCTTTAGATATTTTAATAAAGCGGTCAATGCTGTATTTGAAATATTAAATTTTAGAGTCCATTCTTTTAAAAATGTTGGCAAATCCAGTGAAGAGCTTTCAGGCACAAGAACAGCACTATTATTATTATTATGCGAAATGTTCTCACAGTCGATATTAATATTAATTAAATCTAGTTCACTACTTAAAGCATTAGACATATTTAAAACTTGAGATTCAAGTACAGAGTTATTTTCAGAGTCAGAGTCACAGTTGTTTTCACTATCTAATATTACCACATTATTCATTTGTTGAGCTATTCGTCTATACAGTTGCCTTCTGCTCAAGAGCGACATTATAGTGATGGTAATTTATGTACTACGATCCAAGCGAGCTCGAATTTTTTTGTCTTGTAAAATTATTCTTTGCGGAGCGTGTTTTAGCCAAACTTTCATGTCATCTTCAATTGGTTGGTCTCGTACCACATTGCAAATATTCTTCACAGCACCTAAGCAAAATATTAGAAATTCAGTTCCTTCAAATAATTCTGGAGAATTTGATTAAGTATAAAAAAACCGGCCAAGTGCGAGTCTGACTCGCGCACCGAGGGTTCCGTACAAACACTTATCCTATATTCCTATCTTAACTGGCCGGGTTAAGTTAAGTTTGCACGTATGTATGGCAAGTTTGCAAGTATGTATGGCGCCGGATACAAATGTATGGATTAAAAGTGATACGTATATACATATATATTTATATCAGCGATAAGAGCCACAATAGAGGCAACGTGTGAGTAGAAATAGACACCACTTTAGGAGGGGTAATTTGTGTTTGATTAGAAGTGATGAGAAAATTAAAAAAATAATAACTTACGAACAATAGCCGTTTTTAAAGTGAGATCTTCAAATGCTCTCTTCCCTTTCTTGCCTCTGAAGCTATATGTTGCAGCGAGACGATTTGTCAGAGTATGCTTTAGAATACTATTGACAGTTCCTGTCACAGTGGGGCCCGCAAACTCACTAAAGTATTCACACTGCAAAAAAAATGTTATCAAATCAATAGGTAGAACACAAACGATTTAGCGTGAATGTAAGAACCAAATAAGAAATGAATGTGAGAAATACTTACTAAATCTGTAAAATTTTGGTTGCTTGCTAAGAACGATTCCAGTTGTAGCAGATGTTCATGGTCATTTAAAGGAAATTCAACAGGCAATTGCAGGTCTCTTTGTTTAAATTGGAATTCCTTTGCATTTTGTTTTCTAATCCATTCTAGGATAACTGTATTTTGTTCTTTAATTGTTGTTAGCATTTGCATAACATTATAATCATAGCCTAAAATAACAAAATATGAGTTAGCCACTGGTTCTAATTCTAATACTACAAAGTTAAGTAAAATGTTACTAACATTTTAATACTTAACTTTGTTAATTGATGAAACACATGCTTAACAATCATACCAGTTTTCGCTGCAGACAATGTAGAAGTGTGATGTGCTGCTAATGGTGAGGATGCTGTAACATTGGAATTAGCCCAACCCTGGGATCCCCGATGGATTCCATTCAATTCACAGGGTCCTGAAAATAAATATGGTGTGTAGTATACCATAATACAGTCATAGAATTTACATATATGTATGCAATATATGCAGTCAACAGAAAGAGGATAAAATTTAAATTTTTAAATTTGAGCCACACAAACATACTTTTACCTACATATTTTACTTTGGGTACAGTCGCCATCAGATATATCGGAGCGGCCAAGGTGTCCATATATTTCTGAGCAAGACTAAATTTCTATAAATTCTGCACTCTCCAAATGCCATTTATATCGCAACTACTACAATGCCATAAACATCTGAGCATGCTGTTTTTCAATAATTTCTTTGCATACGTCCAGTCGAAAATATCTGATCGAACAAAATACCAAACGTATCTAAGCAACAAAGGCGTTCACAAATATATATTCATTTAAGCAAAATATAGCTTAAGATTTAGCATTAAGGTTACATTTTCAATACGTTTTTGTCTACATCTTGGTCTTTGTTAAGAATATGATGTAATATTTGTCTGTTTGTATTAGTGTAGCAATTCACAAAACATATTTAATACCGAGTGCCAGTGTCAAGTATAAAATGGACCCTTGAAGCGTTACAGTTATCTATACGTTGGATGTCAAGTTCACTGGTTAGCAATTAAAGATGTTAAAAGTAGACATTTCGAATAGCCCGCCGAAACAAGTAAGTAGTGTGTGAATTTCGTATTTCAAATTTTGACAATTCACGAGAAGAGTAACGTAATGTCAAACGATATATTTGTCCCTTTTCAAAAGTCGTGTAATTTTGCCATTAAACAGCGGGAGAATAAGCGAAATGTCAGTTATTCAGAATGCTTGGTTGTTGTCAAATTATTGAAAAACAGCATGCTCAGATGTTTATGGCATTGCAGTAGTTGCGATATAAATGGCATTTGGAGAGTGCAGAATTTATAGAAATTTAGTCTTGCTCAGAAATATTTGGACACCTTGGCCGCTCCGATATATCTGATGGCGACTGTACTCTTATATGAAATAAGTAGGTATATTATATAAATGTAAGTTTATGGAATATCTATACTATAATAAAATTCTAGATTTGTATTGAGAATCATTTTTCTATAGAGCGGGGACCATGATTTCAGGAAAAATCTTAATAGCATGATGCAGGATCGTCATTTGTTTTGTATGGGCGCGCGGCGCCATCTGTTGGGCATAATTTTCATTACCCTCGCATCACGCCGAAACGGCTGGACAAATTTTAACCAATTTTGGTACAGGGATGGCTGGACATCCAAAGATAGGCTACTGGTTCTAATTTTAATACTTATTACAAAAAGTTAAGTAAAATGTTACTTTAATAACATTTTAATACTTAACTTTGTTAATTAATGAAACACATGCTTAACAATCATACCAGTTTTCGCTGCAGACAATGTAGAAGTGTGGTGTGCTGCTAATGGTGAGGATGCTGTAACATTGGAATTAGCCCAATCCTGGGATCCCCGATGGATTCCATTCAATTCACAGGGTCCTGAAAATACATATGGTGTGTAGTGTACAGTCATAGAATTTACATATATGTATGCCATATAATTATGCAGTCAACAGAAAGAGGATAAAATTTAAATTTTTAGATTTGAGCTACATAAACATACTTTTACCTACATATTTTACTTTGGGTACATATCTTATATGTAGGTATATTATATAAAGTATTCATGTAAGTTTATGGAATATCTATTTTTCATTTTTCTATGGAGCGGGGTCATGATTTCAGGAAAAATCTTAATAGCATGATGCAGGATCGTCATTTGTTTTGTATGGGCGCGCGTGTAACCAATTTTGGTACAGGGATGGCTGGACATCTAAAGATAGTTATAAAAATATAAGATACTTTTAACCCGACTACGGTATAAACAAATTACACGTACGAAGTTGCGGGCATCTTCTAGTATATCCATATATTCTTCACTTGACTGATTTGTGTCTGTATTACTCTTTTTATCTGTACTCTGTTATCCTTTTTTTTTTTTTTTTTTTTTGACCCACGGTAAGTCATTACGACTACCGGAGCCCTGAAGGGCACCCGGTTATGTGGGACTCACCCGTCCGCCTTTCCGCACCCACTGACGAAGCGAGAAGCCTCAAGTCAGCTGCCAGGAAGAAGTCCCGGCTGGGAGGGCGAGACGGAGGGGGATACCCACTAAACCCCTGGAGGACGGCAATCCGAGTACTAAATAAGGCGACAGCCACGTTACGCGTCCCGAAGGGATTAAAACCGCGGCTGCCACCCTGCGCCCGTGTACCAACCTACAGCTATCTCCGCACACCTCTTCCCTCGAGGGGAGACATGTGCTTTGACGGCCGCGCGCCAGTACACGGGCACGTACTGATAACACACAGCATTTAGGGTTTAAGACCCACGGCAAAAACAAAAGGCACAAAGCCTACGGCAAGGGGTGGCACACCGAAAGTGCACCACCCAAGACAACACAAACAAAAACGACAAACACACACACACAATGGTCCTCCGACCCTAGGGCTTTTGGGGAGGTATGGTCATACCCACACCAAAGCCCTAACCCACACGCCGCTTGCATCCGCAAGCGCCCTTCTCTGCGGTCCAGCAGGAGACAAGGCTCCGCACCTGCCACGACAAACTTGACACAAGAGGCCACTGTCAGCAGGCATCGACGCCGATGAGCCAACGGCGGTCACCGCCCGGTTCCGGCATACCGGGCTGCTTTCGGGGGGGAGGAACCCCTACTCGCAAACCGGGGAGGCTTCAACCTTTCGGGAGGCCTGCCCCAGCGGCAACCCCAGGCCATACGACGCCTCAGCTCCCTCGCCGATAAACAGCTCGGGAACCCGGGGCGGCCAACAGCGACACTCGAGGTCATACCCCACAACACAAAGACAGACAAGGCGACAAACACACACACCCACACAGGACAAAACAAGACACTTAATCCCAGCACTCGAAGTCGACGCCGACACTCAGAGGCAAAATCCCCTACCCACGGCGCGTCCCCGGCAGCTGACCGGCCGTTCCTAGGACTTTCCCATTCCTCTCAAGGCTGGCTAGGCCGAAAGGTCTGGTACTAGTCTACCAGTACTAGGCTCGGCACTCGCCAGCCGGTTCGTCCGGGACTCGGGTCATCCGCCTCCAACACTCGGCGCTAACTTCAGAGGTGCCGGAATCCCTCAAAAGACGACGCTCAGAAGGAGCGCCGCCAAGACTCCTCTCAAAGCTGCTCAGAAGGAGCAGCGAGTTGTGCGGCCCAGAGTAGGCACGCACATAGGAGAGGCAGGGCCCCAAAGGGGGGCTCCTGCCTGCCAGATGTTAGCCGACTGGGTCCAACTTTCTCCAACGGAGACCGTTGGAACCACTCGTTGCCCAGGATGCACCACGTGGAGGTCATCTGACTCGCACCCCACTCTGTTATCCTGCACCAACTACATATTTCTATTTAACCCAGTAACCCAGACTGGTAGAGAATGCCTTAAGGCATAAGGTTTATTAAGTCCGCCGTTTGTACTTTTTTTATTGTGCAATAAAGTTTAAATAAAATAAATAAATAAATAAATATACTATGTACTAGGGCAAATAAAATAAAGTTAAATAAATTATCTTGATAAATACCAGATTCTTCTGCAGGTGATGGTGGCCGTGAAGTTGCAAATCGTGAAGGAGAGTAATGTCCTTCATTCAAGCTGGCATTCATTTCACGATTTCCTGAAAGTTTGTTTAAAGTTTACACCTACCTAACTTAACAATAAAAACCGGCCAAGTGCGTGTCGGGCCAGGATTTAAATATATCGCGTATATTCATTATTTCTCCTCCTTGACGTATCGGCAACTTTCCATTTACCTGATATTCGATATTATCCGTTTAAATTGTTTAATTTAAATGTGTGACAGTCGCGGAAACAGAAGAAAATTAAACAGACTTCAAAAAACTAAAAAGGGAAAAATAAGTTTCATATTTAAAAAAATCTATATACGGTGCGAAGCCGAGGTGGGTCTCTAGTAATATATAATATAGAACTAACCAGGATTTTCGAAAATAGACTTTGTTGCAGTTTTTCTGGTTTTGTGTTTATTGAAAATATCTTCATCACCACTGCTGCTAGATTCAACAGCCTTGGATCTGTATCTTTTCCTTTTAGCACAAATTTCACCATCAGTAAGGTCGCTAGTCATTTCTGCATCCTGTGCTTTTTTTCTGGCAACTAGTAAGTCATCTAAAAAGGAAAACATAAATAAATCATAGGTAACATGACAAAAACTGTTACAGTTTCGCTACAACCAACTTTTATTTATTATTATTATGAAATAAAAAAGAATGACTTTTATGATTATATTTAAAAATAACGTTGACATTATCACATGTTGTATGGGAGCCCCCTTACATATTTATTTTATTGTTTTTAGTATTTGTTGTTATAGCGGCAACAGAAATACATCTGTGAAAATTTTAACTGACTAAATATCACAATTCATGGGCTAGTCTGGTGATAGACGGGCAGACAGACGGACGGACAGACGGACAGACAGACAGACAGACAGACAGACAGACGGGCAGCGGAGTATAAAAATGATTGATGATGATTTAGACGACCCCCAAAGATGAATGATGAGCACTCAATCCATGAGATGCCAACGACTCCCCAGAGAGCCAGATAACAACAAACACTCACCAGGCTGTGTGTTTGCCAGGGCTTAGTACCGGTATTCATTAAAATAGAAATATCTTTCAATCTCACGTTTTTTTTCAAATGTTATTAAATAGAATTTTGTTATCTTTGAAACTAGCCCACTAAAATAAATAAAAAGTGTAATAAAAAGTACTCACCACATTCATAAAACTTTCTTTTTATTTTGATGACAGCCCAGTCTTCATGAGGGTTTTCATGGTTTTTTAGTAGTTTATTAAAACTGGCTTGGGTTTTGGTAGGCGGCCAAAAAGATTTTGTTTTTTTCGGAGTAAACCAATTTGAACTGACAATGACAATTGTTCCAGCGGTTTCTTCATTATCTTCTTCTGCTACGACATACATACCTAATCTAACAAAGAGAAATTAAAGTAACTCATTAAGTCGGCTTAGAAAGTAGTGATTGAAGTAATGACGCGGTGCAAAGATGTATGTTAGAAAACAAAATGGCCATTAATCGTGGTGGTAGGTTAATTTTTTCCCCCTGGACCCCCAATAGTGTGTACAACGATCAGTTACACTTCTTCTTTTTGGCAGTCGTGTAAAAATTATTTAGCGGTGAAAATGTTAGCTGATGCACGAGATGACCGTCTAACTATTCTGAAATTGTACCTAAGTAATACGAATAAACATGTCTAAAAGATCTGATACAACTTAGCACACTGCCACTACCGCTACTTTATTAGGAGCAAATAAAATATAAACAAAACTCACCATTAGTAAATGGGAACAAAACACTAATTATTACAGAATAAAATTCACTTGACTGACCTGACACAGCTGCTCGCTCGCATTCGCACGTAAATAAAAGGCGCGAAGCAGTGTTGCCAGATGCCGCCTGCCGTAATACAAAAAGCGGGAGCTGCGCTTTTAAAACGCGGATTTTTAAATGCAAATGCGGATTCGCGGAAGATTATAGACGAAAGACTTTGTTTGAATGCACATTTATTAAAAATACATATTTATTATTTACAACGACATAGTAACATGACAAGGCGATGGATCAATAAAATTTTCAACATTTGACATACTTAAAATATGAAACATTAAAGAAGTCTACCTGGTTTAGTTCCTCCCATTGTTCACCTGTTACACACTTTGACATTATGCTATCTATTTTATAAAAAACGCAGTTAATACAAATCTTCATTGATATACAAACTCAACAATGTTTATTGGTTTTTTTTGACATGTTGAAAAGCCGAAGCAAAATCATAATAAATTCCTTAAAAATATATTTAGTAGTGAGTTATTGCCAATTTCACCCGACCTTTGTTTTCTGATTTTATTATTACTAATAAGGCTTTCAAACCATATTTATCTAAACCAAGTTATTATTTTGTAAACGGTAAACGGTTAGAACAGAACTTATGGCTGGACTAGGTATGTCTAGACATGTCAATAATTACATACACTTATTTGGATCTAAATAATATTAAGTGAGACTTAAAAAAATATATACAAAAATACTTATAATAAAACTAAACTGGGACAATCCTCGGCAGGCGTGACTGATGTCAACCCCAAATCTCCAAAGGCATGTTCACGCCACTCTTTAATGATTTGTTGACGATCAGTGTATTTGTGGACAATCGGAAACCGTTTAATTGCCGCTGATAAATATTTATATCGTATTTCTGTGCGATTTGGGGATTGAAGATTTCGATTGAAAAGGGGGTCTTCAAATGTGAACCGGCTCTTTATTTCTTTTATTGTTTCAACGTTACTTTTTTTCTCTTTTCTAACTTATTCAAGTAATTAAAACTATTATCACGTTTTGAATAAAAAAAACTTGCTGTGACCTTTTCGGCGATATTTACATATTTTTACATATTTGGCTACATAATCAATATATACGCAGTTGAAGTAGGAGCGAGAGGTATACCTACCAGCGAAATCTCTCTATAACCTACCTACTTAAAGACACAAATTACAAACCTAAGGCTTCGTTATCAAAATTAGAATCAGAATCTGGCGTCTCTTGCTGTTGAATTTGTTAAACTTCAATCATCCAGGAGATTAATATAAAATAGTAGAACAGTAAATATACATATACATATACAAAACAATAGATCTGTAAAAACAGGAGATCTTGCAACACTGCGACAGCGAGCCGAGCGGTAAGCGTCGCTTCGTTGGTAATATGGCGCGAAACGGAACAGGCGAAATAAAAATATCGATCAAAATACTTACTTCATTAATTCATCTATGTTTACTAAATACCTAATACATTTAATTAGGTACATTAAAATTTTATGTTCTATCTGCCAAATAATGATGATGAATCGTAGGAGCACGATTAAAATATAGGGAACTACTACAAAATCAAGAGAAGTACGTGTTTTTGAGATTTTGAGATGTACATAGAAATTATAGATCGTACAATAAAACCATAAAGTAACAATGATAAAACATAGTTTTACGCGATTAATGCCGTCATCAGTAACGTCGAATGACCGTCGTTAAAATATATTTCTGTAGGAATTTCTAGTAATTTTAGATATTAAGGTAAGAATAAAGAATAGAAGTTGTAATGACATAGTTGTTTATTCAAGTGAAGTATATTTCATAAAAAAACAAAGAGAACAAAACACATGACAAGATAATGAGATTACTTACTAGCCAGTAATTACAACAGCCCCCCTTAATCGAAATTATCGAAAAAAAAATAAAACATAAAAAAAAAATATGTCAAGGGCACTAATCCTATACTGGCTGTGCATCTTTTATTTAAAACAAACCCAAGTGGCTTTGTTAATATATCTGCAGGCATATTAGAACTCTCTAAATATTCTAAAGATATAATATTATTAAATAATTTTTCGCGAATAAAATGATAGCGGGTATCTATGTGCTTAGACCTGTTATGGTGCACGGGATTGTGTACTAGGCTAATGGCACTCTGGCTGTCTGATATTAACTTGACAATATTTGATTTACCAGTAATTTCCGATATGAATCGGCGTAAGTAACATTCTTCCTTTGTAGCTGTCTCGATTGCCATATAGGTACTCAGCTTCTGTTGACGAAAGGGCTACGGTGGGTTGTTTTTTCGACTCCAAGGCCACTGGTCCTCTAGCTAACATAAAAATAAAGCCTGTGTACGACTTCCTATCTAAAGGACAATTTGCCCAGTCGGCATCCGCATATCCTCTTAAGGGTTCATCATTTTTCTTGTAAATCAGGGAATAGTTCATAGTACCTTTAAGGTATTGCAAAATTCTTTTGGCTGCCTTCCAATGTTCCTTTGCAAAACATGTATTGAACTGACTGAGATAACTCACCGCATATGCGATATCAGGTCGAGTGTTGACTGCCAAATACATGAGACATCCTATTAAATTTTGATACGGGAAGGTCTCATTTATTTCATTGGATTTTCGTTCTAATTTCTTTCCAGTTAAGGGAGTACTTACAGTCTTGCAGTTACTCATATTGAATTTTTCTAGTATTGTCAATATAAAATTTGATTGGCAAACTTCAATAGAATCTTCTTTGCACTCTATTTGTAACCCCAAATAAGATTTTTACTGTCCGAGATCTTTTAGAGAAAAATATTTATTAAGATCATTTTTGACAGTATCAATAGTCAAGCTAGACTGAAAATAAACAATCAAATCATCGACAAAGACCCCAAGTATAACAAGTTCTCGATTAAAAAGTTTTGTATAAACACAAGGTTCGGAAGGAGTTCCTATAAAACCTATTTTTAAAAGTGTTTCGTTTAATTTTTAAACCATTGCCGAGGAGCCTGTTTTAAACCATAGAGTGATTTATGAAGTAAGCAAACCTTATTCTTTTGACCATTCACTGTGAACCCAGAAGGTTGCTCCATGTACACTTCCTCTTCTAAATCTCCGTTCAGGAACGCTGTGTCCACATCCAAGTGCCTCATTTTTAGGCCCATCTCTGCAGCTAAAGCGAATAATGTGCGAAGGGAAGAATGGCGAATAACTGGTGCGAACGTTTCGTCGTAATCAACTCCTTTTACTTGATTAAAACCTTTGACGACGAGTCTTGCCTTATATCTGCTAATATTACCAAAGGAATCCTTTTTCTTCTTGTACACCCACTTGCATGGTATAACTGTCTTATTAGGTCTATTTACCAGTTTCCATGTGTGATGTTTCATAAGAGATTGATACTCATTTGTCATTGCTAGTTGCCATTTATCAGCATCATCGGCATGAACAGCTTCATAGCAGGTTCATAGTAGGTTATAGGTTCATTAGAATCGCTTGATGAGACTTTGTATGTTAGAAAATCTGGTGCTTTTCTACTTCTAGTCGGATATCTTTGCTCAATGTGTTGTACTGGTGGCTCCACTCTTACTGAGTCGATTTCACTCTCTGACTCTGTCGATAGAGGTAATTTAGGCTCAGAGGGTAAATCTTCAGCACAGTCAAAATACTGAGAAACCTCATCATCAGTTTCATCTTCGAATATTATTGTTGAACTTGTTTGCACAAATTGTTTTCTAAAGTTTACGCGAACACTACACATTTAAATGAAACAACTTTTACGGATCTACTCGCGTTTATTTTACTTTACATTATTTAATGTTTATCCTGACGTTTCGGATCCTTTGCAGGGTCCGTGGTCACAGGGAGACTGAGGTGTTGGTCATCTCATAATTAGTTAGTAGCTTGTATACCCTCATTTAATTTAATCGGGTGCGTTCCGTTTTACGCAGAAAGAGCTTACAGTATCTTTTGGTCTGGCAGTATGGTGTTGGGGCTGGGATTTAATATTTTGTATGATGGGGTCCCAGGCTGGTGGTAGACTCCAACCATCTTCTGTATTAAAATTAGGATGTTTTTTAATTTCAATAGCCTCGCGTATCATCCTAGGGATGAATCGTTGTTCTCTAGCGAGTACTTGCAGTTTATCAAATCTGATGTAATGGTTGGGCCCCTCTTGGGAATGTTCGCATACTGCAGACTTATTTTCGCGCCTATGCTTGACGTCGGCTATGTGTTCTTTAACGCGGGTTCCTATACTTCTCTTTGTTTGCCCGATGTAAGAGAGCCCACAGTCGCAGTCCAGTCAGGATAAACATTAAATAATGTAAAGTAAAATAAACGCGAGTAGATCCGTAAAAGTTGTTTCATTTAAAAATTGTTTGCACAGGTTCATATTTGTCTCGATTTACAGTTGTAAACATATCTTCAAAAAAAATGGCATCTCGAGACTTGTATACCCTTCTTGGGTTAACCGCATCTCGAAAAATATAGGAATTTGGATCTTCTGAATATCCAACGAACACAGCTTCTTCTGCCTTTAAATCCAATTTACTCCTACGACATGACGGTATATGCACTAGTGCACGACATCCGAATACCTTTAAATGACTAAGATCACTTCTACGACCACACCATTGTCATACGGTATTTGTCCATTTAATGCTCTATGGGGAGATCTATTTTTCAAATAAACTGCAACTCGAAACGCGTCCTCCCAATACGCTTTGGGAAGAGAACTTTCAGCCAACATTGATCTCGCCTTCTCTGTTATAGAACGATGAGTTCGTTATGCAACACCATTTTGTTGCGGGCTGTATGGCGTTGATGTTTGAAACTCGATACCTTTTGAAGAGAGATAACTTACAAACTCGGTATTAACATACTCTTTTCCTCCATCTGTTCTAATAGCCTTAATTTGAGCATTCAACTGTTTTTCAACAAGTGATTGGAATAAAACAAATTTGTCTTTTACTTCCGTCTTAGAAGAAATAAAATAAGCAAATATCTTACGTGTAAAATTGTCTACGAAAATTAAAACATATTTATTTCCTTGAAAGGAAGATGTAGACATAGGTCCACAAAGATCACTATGAATCAGCTCTAAAGGTGAAGTTGCTTTATTGTAAGCTATTTTTTTAAACGGTTTTCTAGCTTGTTTACCTTCCACGCAAGAGATACAACTACTTTTATCTATTTCGGTAAAGTTTACACCCACCTGGTGATTCTTCAACTGCATCATACCTAAACGACATAAGTGACCTAACCGCTTGTGCCATAGTTGGTACCTGTTCAGACAGTCAGAGTGCACATCATGTGTTACATAGTTTTTAGCCACATCACGGGGAATATTAATAGTACAATCGAGTGCGTACAATCCACCACAGGCCGAAGCATGCAGTACCGAATCACCTGTAAAAGAGAAAGTATCATTCTTATAAAAAGTACAACCATTTCTATCAAAAACACAAACAAAACCTTTTTCTATAGCTTTCTGTACAGATATTAAATTTACATTTAAATTGGGTACAAAAGCAACATCATTTATACTATCTACAATTTTATTTGGTGTATTTATAGAAATATTACCAATTCCACAACACTTCATCTGATCTCCATTTGCTACGGTTACACTACCAGTATCAAAAGATGAAAAAAGTTGAAACCAATCGCGTCTAGAGGTCATATGTTTTGTAGCTCCAGAATCTACATACCATATATCCTTATTAGAACTTCCAGAAGTATTCAATGCAGTAAACGAAGTGACGTCATTATTCACCGCATTGGCCTTCTCCTTCTTATTTACTAAAGGACAGTCAGGTCTTTTGTGTCCAGGAACTTTGCATTCGTAACATACAATATCTTTCTTCTTAGATTTAGATTTCAATCTCGTTTGGAGAACTGTATCTACTGGATGAGCCATGTTTTTCTTGGACAATTCATTCAGTAATCTAGTCTTCACTAAATCTGTAGTTATTGCTATATTGCTGTTTTCTATCGCCATGATGAGGGGCTCATAATTACACGTAAGACCCCCAAGAATTATAGCGGCTATGGACGTGTCTTCTATTACTTTATCAATGTCCGCGAGATCCTGTGCAGTTGCCAAGACTGCATTGATATACGTTTCAATGTCATCAATTTAATCTATATAATTTATGTTCTAAGGACAACCTACGTCCCATTCCTTTGTCTTCGTACGCCTTTTGCAAAGATGTCCATGCTTCGGCAGCAGTTGTCGCACATCTCACATGAACAATAGCTCCACCGTCTACTGTTAAGCATATCTTTGCAAGAGCTCTACTATCATTCTTGCTCCTCAGACATGCAGAAGTCGTATCTCCATCAGGATAACCGACTATTGTATACCACAGGTCCTCATGCAAAAGATAGTTTCGCATCTTAAATTTCTAGGTAGAATAGCCATCTCTATTTTGTAGGCTGAAACTAAGCAGCGAAAAAGACTTACTTGAACATGAAGATGACGAATCTCCATTTCCTTGCAAATGTGTCATTTTCTCAAGATAATACTTTTCAACTATTATTCACATTCACAATAACTTAACAACTTTCCTATTTTGTGTCAATTATTCTATTACTTATTTTCCTTAAGAGCTTCGTGCTGATAACGTGTAGGAATTTCTAGTAATTTTAGATATTAAGGTAAGAATAAAGAATAGAAGTTGTAATGACATAGTTGTTTATTCAAGTGAAGTATATTTCATAAAAAAACAAAGAGAACAAAACACATGACAAGATAATGAGATTACTTACTAGCCAGTAATTACAACAATTTCGAATTAAGATAATGATTTGACCTTTTTCGCCGTCATTCGTCGACATCAACGCGAGGCGAGCTCTTGTTGCATCCCGTTCGAATGGCATAGAATGATAGAAACAAATACTAAAATATTTATACGATGTTTTGCTTTTCTTACATTCCTTTTGTAAATTAAATCTATATGGAAACAAAACAATCTAGGAAACTATTAAGGAAACAAATTCTTCTCTAAAAAGATAATTTGAAACTGACGAATATCATTGATTGCTTTTAGGTCTCGTTTTTCAAGGGTTTTATTTACCTAATTTTTATTAAGTATAACTACTTTGAAAAATGTACTTACATTCCTCGAATGTAAATATTAAGCCTAGAGCATGTCGGGCCATGCTCAGTGTACGTACGGTTCCATTTACAGCCGTTACAACAAAGAAATGCATGTTGATAAAAAGTGCACCAGCACGTCATGTGATTGTCATCGAATAGCCGACAATATTGATCCAGAATAACGTGATTAATGTCGTCATCAGTAACGTCATGTGACTGTCGTCGAATATACGATAGAATTGATCTAGTTTAACGTGATTAATGTCGTCATCAGTAACGTCATGTGACTGTCGTCGAATAAACGACAGAATTGATCTAGTTTAACATAGTTAATTTCGTCATCAGTAACGTCATGTGACTGTCGTCGAATATACGATAGAATTGATCTAGTTTAACGTGATTAATGTCGTCATCAGTAACGTCATGTGAATGTCGTCGAATAAACGACAGAATTGATCTAGTTTAACATAGTTAATGTCGTCATCAGGAACGTCATGTGATTTTCATCAAATAAACGACACAAAATTGATCTAGTTTAACGTGATTAATGTCGTACTCAGTAATGTCATGTGACTGTCGTCGAATAAACGATAGAGTTGATCTAATTTTACGTGATTAATGTCGTCATCAGTAACGTCATGTGACTGTCGTCGAATAAACGATAGAGTTGATCTACTTTAACGTGATAAATGTTGTCATCAGTAACGTCATGCGACTGTCGTCGAATAAACGATAGAATTGATCTAGTTTAACGTGATTAATATCGTCATCAGTAACGTCATGTGAATGTCGTAGAATAACCGACAGAATTGATCTAGTTTAACGTGGTTAATGTCGTCATCAGTGACGTCATGTGACTGTCGTCGAATAACCGACAGAGTTGATCTAATTTAACGTGATTAATGTCGTCATCAGTAACGTCATGTGACTGTCGTCGAATAAACGATAGAGTTGATCTACTTTAACGTGATAAATGTCGTCATCAGTAACGTCATGCGACTGTCGTCGAATAAACGATAGAATTGATCTAGTTTAACGTGATTAATATCGTCATCAGTAACGTCATGTGAATGTCGTAGAATAACCGACAGAGTTGATCTAATTTAACGTGATTAATGTCGTCATCAGTAACGTCATGTGACTGTCGTCGAATAAACGATAAAGTTGATCTACTTTAACGTGATTAATGTCGTCATTAGTAACGTCATGTGACTGTCGTAAATTACATGTCGAATAATGACGACATATATGACGTCGATAATGAAAAAAGACGACATCGTTGCGAATTTAACGTCGAAATGCCGTGACTTCGACGTCACCTTGTTACTTGGGTATATGCATGGAGCATAGGAAAACATATAAAATTATTATTGGCCTGTTGAGGAATAAGCACACATTTTGAAATAATGTCATAAACAGGTATAATTTTATAACCTGAACAGAGTTCTGAAACTTTAAAAATATCAATAACAGCAGAATCATATGGATACGTATAATATGAATCATAATTTACAAACTCTTTTCCATAGATGAACAAGGAAACCTCTTCATTAATCTTACATCTCAAAATATTATGTATCTCAACTACTTTGCCGTTTGCATAACAGTAACAATTATTAGCTATACCTGATTTTGTATACATTGCAAAGCCCTTATACACAAGTTTATTAAAGCATTCATAAGCATTGTTATCAACAGGCGTTGGTCCTAAACTATTGCAATAAAAAACAGCTGGTACCTCGTCAATCGGTTTTGGAAGCAATGAAGATTCCATTTCTTTTAATCGCTTATAAATTTGCTGCAATGGTTTGTTAGGAGACCTAACCAATTTTTTTAGCATACCTAAATGATTTTCGAAAGGAAAGGCGGAATACCTGTCCAAAGCTCCAAATAAACGCACATCATCACACAAATGACACAACATATGAACATTGTAAATTAAAAATTTCCGGCTATAAATTGTTTCTGAATGTTTTATGAACATTAATAATAGCTCGTGTGCTAAATATGTACCCAATTTATTGATGTCTTTAGGGCTACAAAGAATTGTTATTGCACAATGAAATAATAAAAAATGTTCGTAGAGGGAGATCGGAAGAATATTTTTCAGAACAACTGGTCCAGTATATAACAAAAACATCCTAAATTCGGTGGCTTTCCAGCGAGCCAACTCACTGATACTTCGCGGTCGCCTGTTAAATTCAACAGGTATACAACTTGCACAGCTAAGTAATTTTTCAGAAACTGCATTTACTAAACGGCTATTTAAGCGAACATTTAAATCACCACCAACCCAAACGTTTAAAAGTTTCCTCATGACTCCTAGACAAACAGCATGCATGTAATCAATGGGAAACAAGGAAACTAAATCTATAGGAAGCGTCACAAGTGGAGATTCACCAACATGATGGTCGTCATCCGACTGTAAACGAAACTGTGAATCCGTTCTCCTACTTGCAGATACGCTTGTATAAATCACTCTACCTTGAATATACTCACCACATTTATCACATGATGAGTATCCACCGTGGGATTTTGTACATTTAATAAAAGCTCTAGCTGGAGCGTCACATATAAAACTATGTACTTTTACAATATAATGAGTTTCTTCGAAATTAATTCCATCATTAAGTAATTTAAACAGTTCTTCAACAAATGGTCCCAAAAACCCATTCAATGGTGAAGGTTTAGAATTTCCACAGAACAGAGTTATTACAAATGGCCGCGCACAATTCAAGTTTTTGATTAAACCTAATATAGGCCAAAGTTGAGTATTAGTGCTTTTAAAAAAGGGCAAGCCATCAACATTAAAAGACAACAATATTTCATTATTTTCAAAGTTGGACCCACTGTACAGTTTTAGTTGTGCTTGTATTTGACGTACGAGACCAATATGCACCAATTCACCAGTGTTACGGACAGAAGTCTCTATTGTATAAGTTTAGTTAGCAAGTAAAACGGCATAGATGTAATACGGTTAACATATTTGCGTTAATTAAGTATTATTGTTATTGATAATAAATGATTTTTATTTTGTGCTTTTTATTGGTAAAAAGTAAAGATTTAAAGGTTTCTAAAGTTATAAGGGCCAGGTAAACGTGCCTAGAGGCCTAATGCCTCACTATGAAAAGTTTATTAAAATAAGTAATTAAGTTTTAGAAAATTATAAATATGTAGGGTATCCAGATTACGAGAGATACCGTAGGGTACATGTTAATACGTAAGGAAAAGAGAGGTCCGAGCGAAAGGGACAGCTGCATAAAATACGACGGCTCATGTAGGTAGTTGGTTTAGGTTGATTAGGTCAAAAATGTAAAGCTACCTACATGGGCCGGCAGCTGTACCACAACGTCGCTAGTTCCCAAACCTAATATGTGTTTAAGTCACGGCCGGTCAGAGCAGATTTTTGTGAGCTCTCCGGACCCCCAGCTATAAGAATAAAGAAGAAATAATCAAGAATCGAGTTTTAATACAGTCCACATCGAAGCACAACGGCCGACCTGTAGTGGCTACAAGCAGTCACGAACAGTATCTTTGGTCCTTCGAGCCGGATTTGAAGAACTGAAGCTTTCGCCCATCAACATCAGTCTGAAGATCAACCAACGCATTGACCAACGTAACCACCAACGCATTGACTACATACCACATACTTGTGTTCTGTCACGAGTCTAACGCGGGTGGACCGCGGCTCAAAAACGTCTCACCACCTAACGGTGCCAAACGGTGGGCGTTCTGAGTAAACGCCGTTCAAGGCGGGACGACTTATCGGACAGGGTCGTCAGTTTGCCTTTTTCAAGGCGAGCTTAAGTCCGGCTACGCCAGTACGGTTTGTCGTGGAGCGGGGGTCCTTTCTGTAGGCACTGCCTAAGCTGTCGGACACTCCAACCGATACGCGAGCGCCCCGTTGTCTACGTCGACTCTCTGCTGGGTAGGTCCTACCTTTCCACTCCCGCACGAACTCCATCCTTAGACGGGCTCCCCACATAGCGTGCCCGTTTGAGATTGTTAGGAGTAGGGGCAGCAAGAAAGAAGATGCCGACCACCCGAAATCAACGCCAAGCCGAGAAGACAACGGGACTACGAACGCTTGACAGACCACCCGCATCACCCTCAAACAATGCCTCAACCGTGACGCCAATGGAACCGCTCCAAGAGACCGCTGAACGCGGAACCGCCACTACGGAAGTTAGACGCAACGACGACGCACCCCCACCCGACGCGCCCAGAGCGGGGCCGCCGTCGGTACGATCAACAACGAGCGTCGCCTCACGAATTAAACAAGCGCAATTTCTAGCGGAGGAGCGACTCGCCGAAGTACGCCGGCGAGAAATACAATTGGAAGCGGAAATGATTAATAAGAGACTTGCATACGAAATCGCCGTTATTGAAGAAGAAGGGGGTATAGAACCGGAGAGCTTACCCGCCGATATAACCCAACTTAAAGTGAATGAATGGTTGGATCGGCGTCGGAACGCGCATGAACCCGATACGGATAAAGTCGGAAATGTGCGACAGAGACAAAAGGATGCGCGTGCAAGTGAGATGGACAGAGGTCGCCACCTCACTTATTCGCCATATATTGAAAACGTTCGTGAAAACGAAAACGCAGTGAAAGAGGCGATGCCCCGTGACCAAACGAACAATGACGACACGGGAATGGTTAAGCTCGCTCTGACACTAGAGAAAATGATGCATAATCGGCCGGTACCACGACAGGCGCTGGATTTGCCTACATTCAGCGGCTCGCCGGTCGAATGGTTGCCGTTCAAAGCGGCAATGCGCGATACGACTAGACAATTTAAATTTAGTAAAGCCGAGAACTTGGCACGATTAAGAAGCTGTCTTAAAGATGAAGCAAAGGAAGCGGTGTCCGCTCTTTTATATACGGCCGTGGACCCGGAAGTTGTGATGAAAACACTCGAGCAATGCTTCGGACGGCCAGAAGTGATAATCGATCGAGCGCTGGACGACATTAAAAGACTGCCGCGACCCGGCACGACGGCCAGTGAGTTGAACACGTTCGCGATCAAACTACAAAACATTGTGTGCATACTCGATAATATCGATAACAGAGGCTACTTACGAAACCCGATGTTAACGCGGGAAGTTATGGACAAGCTCGGACCGCACCTACGCTCAAGGTGGTGCGACTACGCAACTGATTACGGAAGCTATGCCGAGCCTGAGATCGTTACACTATCCCACTTTCTCATGAGAGAGGCCGACAGAGCCCTACAGTATGCATACGTAAGCTACAACCCTACGAGAAAGAACGTTATTACCGAGACGAGAGCGAACGTGAAGCAACGATTCGAGCGAAAGAAAAGCACAGCTGTATACGCAACGAATGATGACGTCATAAACAAAGAATGTCTATGTTGTGGAGGACGTCACGACGTGCCGCAATGTGATCGCTTTAAAACCATGACGGTTAAACAACGATGGGAATGGATAAAGAGAAGCGGAGTGTGTTTCCGTTGTGCAAATGGGAAACACCGTCGCCTACAATGCGATAAACGCGATCTGTGCGGCGTTGACGGTTGCCGCCACCCCCACCACGCCTTGCTACACGAACACCGCACCAGGCCGAACGAAACCGAGATGGTGGCGTCGGTTAATCACTCGACCGATGCTACTAAGGTGTTACTGAAAGTGTGTCCCGTTACCATCAAGGGACCGAAGGGGTCAGTCGACACATACGCCCTGCTCGACGAGGGGTCGACTGTCACACTGATCGATCAAGACCTGGCGGACCATGTAGGCGCGGACGGGCCGGCGAACGATTTGCAAATACGAAGCGTAAATACACAAACGACGTGCGAGACCAAGACGGTGAATATAAAGTTGATTGCTACTACGAATAAACAACGATTTAACATTAAAGCTAGAACGATGAAAGATTTATCACTCAACGGACAGACGGTGCACAACGATTGTTTGAAATACGCACATATGAGAGAGTTATCAAACAGCAACGTCTGCTACGGACATGTCAAGCCTCAAATATTGATTGGGGCAGACAATTGGCATCTCATAGTCACACGAAGATTGCTACAGGGCAAGCGAGACGAACCGATCGCATCGCTCACGAAGCTGGGGTGGGTAATACACGGATCAGCGCCACGGTCAAGCGTGCTGATGGAGAGTAATACGGTTGCGGTGTTATACGTAAACACGCCGCAATGCGCGACGATCTCGCGCACTCTCTCACCCGACAACGAACTCCATGCTATGGTAAAGAAGCACTTCGAAATCGACTCACTGGGAATAACGAAGAAAGAGCGAGTGAGCCCGAGTGATGCTCGCGCCGTGGAGTTGTTTAATACGACGACAAGGAAAGTCAACGGAAAATACGAAGTTCGATTACCGTGGCGACGTGATGACGTCACGCTGCCGCCAAGTTACGAGTCAGCACTGAGACGATTGAAATCTATAGAACGAAAGATGGACAAGTCTGACGAGTTTAAGCGAGCTTACACGAATCAAATAGAGAATCTGTTTGATAAACGCTATGCCGAGGAAAGTAGCGAGAGCGATTTAATGAGCCCGCATTTATGGTACTTACCTCACTTCGGCGTAACGAATCCGAATAAACCCGGAAAGCTACGAGTTGTCTTTGACGCGGCCGCCGAAGCAAACGGAGTTTGTCTAAATGACGAGCTTTTGGAGGGTCCCGACTTACTACGCGACCTGGCGGGCCTGCTACTACGATTTCGCGAACGAGCTATCGCGATTACGGCCGACATACGAGAGATGTTTCTTCAAGTTAAGATATGTAAAGATGACCAGCCCGCTCAGATGTTTCTGTGGAGGGGCGCCGATCGAACGAAGCCACCTACGCGCTACAAGATGACGTCAATGATATTCGGAGCGAAGAGTTCACCTTTCTTAGCGCACAGCGTGAGAGATTCGAACGCCGAAGCATACGCTGCCGAGTATCCACGAGCATACGAAGCGATTACGAAGAACCATTATATGGATGACTACGTCGACTGCTACGACACCGAACAAGAAGCGATTGAAACAATAAAGGAGGTCGCGAAGGTTCACGCGCAGGCAGGATTCACGCTGGCCGGTTATAACTCTAACGGACCGTGCGTGTTGCGTGAGCTGCCAGTAGAAAGCCGTGACACAGCACCCCGACAGCTCGGCGCTAGTTATCATCAATGGGGAAGAACGCTCGGCTTACTATGGGACGCTGCTACAGACGAGTTGGCGTTTAATACCGAGATGGTTCGCGTACACGACGATGTGAAGCAAATGAGGCGCGCTCCAACTAAACGAGAGGCGTTGAGCGCGGTCATGTCAATATTTGACCCGCTCGGATTGTTGAGTTATTATACTATACGAGCAAAGATCATCTTACAAGGCATATGGCGGTTAAAAATAGAATGGGACGAGGCCTTACCCGATTACGAGGCCGGCGAGTTCCATGAATGGTTGAACGGATTGAGGGCATTACGTAGTCTGCGTCTACCCCGGCTTCTACATACGGGGGGAGTGACGGGAAAGCAGCTACATGTTTTCTGTGACGCCAGCGAGGTCGCTTACGGCGTTGCAGTATACTGGAGAATGAAGGGTGAAAATGGCAAAATACGAGTCGCACTCGTCGCTGCTAAGGCCAGAGTGGCACCGATAAAGCAACAAAGTATTCCGAGAATGGAGTTGCAAGCGGCGTTGATAGCTACGCGACTAGCGAGTTCAGTATTGAATGAACAAAGATGGCAACCTGAGAGAATCATATATTGGACCGATTCACAAACAGTGTTGAAATGGATTAATAACGACACGGTGCGTTACACCCCCTATGTAGCGCATCGCTTAACTGAGATAACAGAAACGACGATGCCGTCACAATGGCGATGGGTCCCTACGGCTCACAATGTCGCGGACGACGTAACGCGCGGCAATGAGATTACGAAAACGAAAAATGATCGGTGGTTTGTCGGACCGGCATTTTTATACGGAAACGAAACGGAATGGCCCACGAGTGACGTCATCAATAACGAACACAGCGCGGAGAGTGAACACTGCGTAACGCACACGCATACGTGGCAGAGTGCTAGTAGTGTAGTGCCCGATGCTAAACGCTTCTCCTCCTACGAGCGTTTAGTGAGAACGATGGCGAACGTGCTACTATTCACTCAGAGATGCCGCCGCCGCGCTAGTAAGATGACGATTGAACATATCAACGAGGCCGAGCGCCTACTAATCATTGAATCGCAACAAGAGAGCTTCGCAGACGACATCGACCGGCTCAAAGCGTCCCGCAAACTACGTGCGGGCAGCAGACTACGACGACTCGACGTGTTCATCGACGAAGACGGAGTATTACGAGCGAGAGGGCGAATAAGGGCAGCGGGTGTGTCTGCCCCCGCTACTACGCCCGTAATACTGGACGGCAGCCACCCGTATGCGCGGTTGCTACTAGAACGTGAGCACCGTCGCGCCCACCACTCGCACAACGAGCGCGTCGTCAACGAAATAAGACAACGATATTGGGTTCTACGCCTGAGGCCGGCTGTGAGATCTGTGGCGTTCAATTGTGCATTTTGTAAAGTGAGAAAGACGCTACCTACGACGCCGGTGCACGGTGACCTACCGAAAGCACGTATGGAAGCCTTTGTACGGCCATTTACGAACTGTGGCCTCGATTACTTTGGCCCGATGACTGTGACTATCGGCCGGCGTCATGAGAAACGGTGGGGGGCGCTATTCACATGTCTCACTACTCGAGCTGTGCATATTGAACTTGCGGCGAGCTTATCTACAGACTCTGCGATTATGGCTCTAAGACGAATGGCGGCCAGGAGGGGATGGCCCCAGATTATATATAGTGACAACGCAACAAATTTTAAAGGCGCGGACCGAGAGTTAAAGGCCGCATACGAACAATGGGAGCCAGCGCTACGAGAATACGCGCTAACGCAACGCACAGAGTGGCGTTTCATTTCGCCAGGTGCGCCGCACCAAGGCGGCGCATGGGAACGGCTGGTGAGAACGGTGAAGACGGCGCTGCGCGTTACACTCAACGAAAAGTCTCCGCGTGAAGAAGTACTTATGACGCTACTGGCTGAAGCCGAGCACACTGTCAACGCTCGGCCTCTAACACACGTCCCTGTGAACATCGACGACCCGGAAGCGCTGACACCCAATCACTTCCTTTTGGGTAGCTCAAGCGGCCTGCCCACCACTGGGCCGTGCGAGCGCGCCGACCGAAACACATGGCGGGCGGCGCAGGCGCTGGCGGACGAGTACTGGCGACGATGGCTGCGCGAGTATCTACCACTACTTATACCGCGCGGCGGCACGCGCGACTCCGAGCGACGCAACGTACAAGAAGGCGACGTGGTCATAATTGTGGATAACACACTACCCCGCAATGTATGGCCCAGAGGCGTCGTTACGAAGATATTTCCTGGACCTGACAACGAAGTACGCAACGCAGAGGTGCGCACCAAGGGCGGCACGTTCCGACGACCGACGACGAGACTGGCTGTCCTGACGATGGAGTGAAGAGGCTACGCGGATGCTGCGCCGGGGGGAGCCTGTTACGGACAGAAGTCTCTATTGTATAAGTTTAGTTAGCAAGTAAAACGGCATAGATGTAATACGGTTAACATATTTGCGTTAATTAAGTATTATTGTTATTGATAATAAATGATTTTTATTTTGTGCTTTTTATTGGTAAAAAGTAAAGATTTAAAGGTTTCTAAAGTTATAAGGGCCAGGTAAACGTGCCTAGAGGCCTAATGCCTCACTATGAAAAGTTTATTAAAATAAGTAATTAAGTTTTAGAAAATTATAAATATGTAGGGTATCCAGATTACGAGAGATACCGTAGGGTACATGTTAATACGTAAGGAAAAGAGAGGTCCGAGCGAAAGGGACAGCTGCATAAAATACGACGGCTCATGTAGGTAGTTGGTTTAGGTTGATTAGGTCAAAAATGTAAAGCTACCTACATGGGCCGGCAGCTGTACCACAACGTCGCTAGTTCCCAAACCTAATATGTGTTTAAGTCACGGCCGGTCAGAGCAGATTTTTGTGAGCTCTCCGGACCCCCAGCTATAAGAATAAAGAAGAAATAATCAAGAATCGAGTTTTAATACAGTCCACATCGAAGCACAACGGCCGACCTGTAGTGGCTACAAGCAGTCACGAACAACCAGATTGCAAAGAGTTACTTGATATATTCATTGGCGTATTTAAAAACGTTCTGCTATCTCTAGGCAATTTAGGACAAAAAGGATTTAGAATTTTCAGAAGACTATCTAGAGCATTGTGGGGAATTTTATGTTTAACAGTAGCCCAATGTCTTAATTGAGATGGCAAATCTTTAGCATTGACAGATTGATCATTATCTTTAAAACAATTCTCAAACAATCTCGAATCACAGTTTTTATCTAAAAAATTATTCTCTATAGACGGTATAAAACAGTGTTTGTTTAAAGTATTGTTGTCAATACTATTATTACCAGTAGCTATAGATGTAGATGCACATTGTGGTGAAGATGGCAAATTACTTGATGATGGGAATGAGGAATGTATTATACTTCTTTGGGCCCTGTACTGGTTTATTTCTAATATAATTTTACGTTTTTCTTCCAAAGCCCTTCTGTACATTTGACGCTCACCGACTGCATTTTTTTTCTTCCTAATGGATGACATTTTCCTTTGACAGACGCTTTTTTGCTCGTTCTGGTGCGTGCTTGAGCCACACCTTTATATCGTCTTCAATTTCTTTTTCTGTAGTAATTAGCGAGGAACTTTTTAAGCTCTCTGAAAAAAACAAGTTTTTAAATATATTGTACGGCCAGCACATCAAACTACCCCAAACTGTCAAATTGTCCCAATTGATTATGAACCTTTGATTATTTTTTTAATGTAAAGTTGAAAAACTGTCAAAGACATTTGACAGATTGGGGTAGCTTGATGTGCTGGCCTCTGTATAAAACATGCCAATAGGGAAGATGACTAATAGTACATTATGGCACAAGTGTGTAAAGTTGGTGATTACCACTGAGGCGCCATTGAGACCCGAGCCGTTAGGTGAGGGTCTTAAAAGAGCCGAGGATGGTAATTATCAATACACACGTGTATCATACGACGTTTTTCAACACACTTGTGAATAAAATAATAATAAGTAACAACAATTTCACAGTGAAGTCGAGTTATTTTTTTATTTGTGAAAAAGTTTTCCTATGCGCGCGCATCGATCATAGACTTAAAGAATGAGGTTTCTTTTTTCGCGGATTTCTTTTTTTTTACCTAAGAAACATACCTATTCATATTATAGCAGTAAACATTGATTATGTGTCTTTAGAAAAAATTTAGGTAGTTCGCAACACACTTAGTATTATGTATGAGATCTTAAATAAATTAATTCATATGAAAGAGTATCTTAACAACTAAGGCAATAGACACATACCAACAATAATTTCCAGGAGACGTAGCTCTGAAAAAGGCTTCTTTTCAGATCTTTTACCATAAAAGTTGAACTTGCTCGCCAAAGAGTCTGACAATGTATATTTCATCACTCTTGATACTTTATTTTTTAAATCATGCCCACCAAGGATCTTTAGGTAGCCCGTCTGTAAATTTTAATTGTTATCAATAAACATCCACATATAGGAAACACGGTACAACACACACACATAGTATGTATACAGATAAAGATAAAGATAAAGATAAAGATAAAGATAAAGATAAAAACAGTATGTACAGAAAACACAGTATGTACTTCCACAGGACAGCACAAAATCAAACGAGTGCAAAGTTAAGTGCTTCAAACATAGTCATAGGCCTTATTTTATAACACAATTTTTTTTTGTTGTGACTGGGCAAATATTTGTATCACAGCAGGAATTGAATCCACATCTCACGTCTCAGTCGTATACCCACCCAGCGGTGCAGTGATGAAAATTATTAGGAAATTATCTACATTTATTTCATAATTACCATTTTCTCTTTAACATCGAAAGTAATAAGAATTAATTATTATTGGTCAATAGGCGCTTCCTGTTTATACATCAAATGGCGAGGTCTCAGTTTGAAGCGAACCACTAGTAATATAAGTAAACACTTACCAGGTTTGCACTGTTTTCTCTATTTGTCAGTAACTGCTCCACTGTTTCTAAATCTTGGAAAGTTTCCAAGGGAAATTTGAATTCAGGCTTCAGTGCATTGGCATTTCCAGACCTGTCTTTCAAAATTGCCAGGATTACTTCATTTTGGGCTTTTATTTTAGCAAGTAGTGAAACAACTTGGTCTTGACAATCTGGATGAAAAAAATAAACAGTATGGCGTTACATTAAACAATTATATTGTAATCTTAATATTTCTATAAGATGTTGGTCTGTCTGTCTGTTTGTCCGAAGTTAATAGATTTCAACACTGTTTGACCGATTGAGTTGATACTTTTGCGAGTTGTGATCCGCACACTGAGGAAGTTCTCTGACTAAAAAAAACAGGACTACTGGGACCATGCAAATGAAGTCGCGACCGGGCCACTACTATTATATTTATAAAAGCAAAAACTGACGCAGCTATATAGAATTTTTCAAATTTCAACATGTATTTTACTACTTACTACATTTATTGGTAACACTGCTGGCAACAATTTCTTCAAGTATCATAGTTTGTGAACCAAATGGTTGATCATGATCACTGTTAGAAGCATCTGCCTTCTCTTGAGCATCAGGCTTGTTCATCTGCGAGTTGTGATTTAGTATCAAATCACTGTAAGTGTTACTTGAAGACTCAAGGTTTATATCTACAAAGTCAAATAATGTTTTATTTAAATATAATGATGAAAAGAAAATATACTTATTGAAAAAAAATAGTTAAAAAAGTATATATATAATTACAACTGGATACATGTTTCTTCAACGGTGGAGGATGAGAGAATTTACACCCATTCTCATCATCATCATCCGATGATGAAATGAATCTGCTAGTTTTTTTTGTTTTGCGTTTAGGTTTATTTATATCATTTTCCTCCTCTGTCTGTACATCAGATGTGACTTCTGCCAACTTTAATTTCTTCTTTGCCTTATCCAATTCATCTATAGAACAAGCACAAAACACCAACACACTTAATATCCAAACCACATGCAAGTTAAAGTTAGTCATGCCGTACAACACACCCATGCCATACATACAAGCTTGGTAGTCCAGCACTTACTAATCCATTAGTACTACCTAATTACTAGTAGTTATTAGTACTGTCATCATAATTATGCTTATTTCTGTTACCCAAGCAACATATGCTAGGTGGATATGGGTATATACAGACCTACCGCACATACAGTACGGACAATTATCATGGCGAGTCCGAAGGCTGCACAGTAAGATTTTTTAGGAACCATATGGCGAGATGAGGCTATGTTCGGACTCGCCAAGATAAATCGTGCGTACTGTAACTCTGGTGGTATAGTGGCCACCTTACTACCAGATGTATGATATATATCATATTAATCAGAGTTGGGCGTAATCAACTACTTTTTTAATCAGATTAATAATCTGATTGAAAGTAATCATGATTACTTTTAATCAGATTAAAGTAGTCGTGATTACTTTTAATCAAGATTAAACATATAATCTTTAATCTTGATTATAGTAATCAGTAATCTAAATTACATGATTATTCTTAACTAAGTTTATATGAATTATGGTTTAGAAATTTGCCATTAATTATCACAATTTGTAGGTATGCATCTAGAAATTGAGTGGTTGGCTTTATTGTACTATAAATTATACCTACTACGTAAGACGCGCGGTAAGGGTGCGGAGGACAGGGTATTGTACGATCACCGGCTAGCCAATCGCCGCGTCCGCATTGTCGATAGTCGACAAGTGCACACGCGCCATTTTGTTCAGTGCGCATCAGTCAAACGAATCGAGCGCAAGGAGACGATACGAGACGACGTAATTCTTTTATCGTACGTGATCGAGTATTTTTTTTAAGTTTGAAAGTATCGAGTACCAGAAAAATTACCATTCAGCAGATTTTTTGCGTAAAATAAGTATCCTAAAAGCACAGTGTATGAGACTGATAAAAAAAAACGACGGGTTGCACTCTGGGAGTGCCGGCAGAAGTGAAAACTTGAATATTAACGTTGTGCATTTTTGATATTTTGGAATGGTTAGGGAATAATTTTGCACGAATTGCTTTAATTATCAGTATAAAAGTACTCTCATTTATGTGGTAGAATACAATATTTATTTATTGGGCTATCGTACACAAACATGACAATTTATATTACATTAAAAAGTTATATTGAGTTATATTAAAATTTTATATTACGCCGCGCCAACTGTCTACTCTCCATCCGTCTTACGAATTTTCGATCAGGTCACGTGTCCTGACGCGAGTTTAACATTTTTTACCCATTCCTCTACTCTCCATCCGTCTTACGAATTTTCGATCAGGTCACGTGTCCTGACGGTCACGTGTCCTGACGCGAGTTTAACATTTTTTACCCATTCCAAAAAAGTGCACAACGCCGCTAAAGAAGTTTTCACTTCAATAAAGTTCTTTTATTTTTTAACGTTCCGACTGTTGGTTTTATTAATCAATCATAAAAGTAATCAAGATTACGATTACAGATTTATAATCATTAATCACCGATATGATTACATTTTTGATTAATTTCTGTAATCTGTAATCGTGATTGAAGATTACAAATTGTAGTCGTAATCCTTAATCATTAATCTGATTACTTTTTGCCCATCACTGATATTAATGAGTATAAAACCAGAGCACCAAATAGTTGTGAGGTAAGTGGGTTGTCTGAAAACAATTAATAAAACCAAACACCTGTGAACACCCTTTCTTAGCATTGTGTTTACACAGTGCTATAACCTAAAAATTGCTAATGTCTTCTAATCTTAACCAAGCTGAATATTTTTTCAATGGGAATCAAAACGGGCAACGTCAGCTCAGCCGAGAACCATCGATTTTTAGGTTATGGCACCGGCAGCGCGTTTTTTTATAGTTAGGTATTATGCACAAGTAGGTACTAGATTTCAATTGTGAGCCAGTCTGTCTGTACTTACCGTAAAGTAAACTGTCCTCAATAGCCTCCAGCGGCTAAATAGGTAGTTAGTAGTACTTTTATTAATTTAGCCAATAGAAAAAAACTTACTTACCAGTCTGATAGAAAACTCTGTCAATCTCATATAGTTTCCACTGTTCATTTGGAGACGAACACCTCTGCAGCAATTTCTCAAACGCTTTTGCCTCCTTTACGGGAGGCCAATAAATTTCTCTTTCTTTGTTAGGTGTAATTCATTTATTGACGACCACAGCCACAGTGCCACCCTCACTCGCCGCAAACTGAACGACACCATACATATTTCAACCTAATTCAGACACTAGTTAAAACGTTAAAAAGTTAGTTTTAGTTAGAGCAGACTGCCACTGCTGCTGTGATTAGTACATACCTATGTAACAGCAAAAGAAAAACGTTGAGAACGAGAAAGAAAAAGCGCGGGAGTCGTGACGATTGACATTTGTCATTTTTATCTTTTTTTTTAATTATATTTGACGTTCCGTTTCATTCATTCATCTCATGAAAACCAAACGAAAATAAACGAAATAAAAAATATTTTAAAATATTTATACCTCTTTTTAAAATCAGCCTTTTGTATCGTATGGTTGTAATGATTGGTGATGAAGTATTTAGTAAACTGAATTTATTTTCATTCAGTTACAAAAAAACAACATGCTAATTTATGAGTTTTATGACTGATAAAATGTACAAGTTGCGTTCAATGCGTTCCGTTCCTCGCAGATAAAAAGCAGTAATAGTGGCTGAAATTAGTGTCGCACCCATAGATATAGGAAAGAAGTTATTGTGATTTATATTTCTATGGTCGCAGCGCAACCGCCTAGTCATTTCATTAAACCCCGCCATTCAATCAACAGCCTGAATGATATTCAGCCCTTCAATGGCTAGGCAAATTACTTGGATCGATATAATATAGCGTTTATATCTACTTGCCTAGCCCAGACATTTTAATTTAGAAGTTCCATTTTCTGCTACCTGGTGGTTCTCACATTTTAAATGCATTTACGCAAAACCGAATCGTTGCACCCCTTATTTTTGGCTGTACCCCTACTAGAGTATATATAAAAAGGGAGGTCAGCCCCCGCCTGCTGTGCCAAAGCATATATGTCATGCTCACCTCTGCAGCTTCGGCTTGCTGGTCGCTTCCGGTGACCAGCCTCTCAGCCGCTGCAGCTCGCACTGGTATCTATCCTTTGTTACGTAAGGACAAAGGGGTTGCACATCCCGCGCGCAGTATTAGTTATTCTGTGGCGCAGTGACGGAGACGTTACAAAAGTACCTAACTTTTAAGTGTTTTGAGGATAAGTAACATTTTTTTTTCTCAAGGTGCGTTACCTTTACACGGTAATTTTAAATTGGAATGGAATAATATATCTAAATGACCTACCGAAATACCTTATTGCATGTCCGTAGGTATTGTATAAATGGCCTAAGCAGCCAGTTCATTAAATGTTGTATTAGTGACATATCGGCTGTATATCATTTAAACCGTTGATTGAATGGCGGCCGCGTCTATTGAAATGGCTAGGCGGCTAAATCAACCAGTTGGCTGCGACCTATGCACCAACACAGGACGTTACAGAATTGATCCTAAATAGACGTACAGCGTCTCAATAATAATAACTCACAAAGGACGTTACAGAATTGATCCTAAATGGATTTTACTACGGCGTCATAATAATAACCAAAAAGGACGTCACAGAAATGATCCTAAATGTACGTTGCTACGGTGTCTTTTTAATGACCAACACAGGACGTCACAGAATTGACCCTAAGTGGACGTTGCTGGGACGTATAATGCATGACCAACACAGAACGTCACAGAATTTACCCTAAATAGACGTGACTAGGACATAACATTCACGACCAACACAGGACGTCACAGAATTGACCATAAATGGACGTTGCTAGGTCGTGTAATGCATGATTAACACAAGACGTCACAGTAGTGACCCTATATGTACGTTGTTACGGTGTCTTTTTAATGACCAACACAGGACGTCACAGAATTGACCCCAAATGGACGTTGCTAGGGCGTCTTATTAATGACCAACACAGGACGTCACAGAATTGACCATAAATGGACGTGACTAGGACATAACATTCACGACCAACACAGGATGTCACAGAATTGACCATAAATGGACGTTGCTAGGTCGTGTAATGCATGATTAACACAAGACGTCACAGTAGTGACCCTATATGTACGTTGCTACGGTGTCTTTTTAAAGACCAACACAGGACGTCACAGAATTGACCATAAATGGACGTTACAACGTCGTGTAATGCATGATTAACACAAGACGTCACAGTAGTGACCCTAAATGTACGTTGCTACGGTGTCTTTTTAATGACCAACACAGGACGTCACAGAATTGACCCCAAATGGACGTTGCTAGGGCGTCTTATTAATGACCAACACAGGACGTCGCAGAATTGACCATAAATGGACGTTGCTACGTCGTGTAATGCATGATTAACACAAGACGTCACAGTACTGACCCTAAATGTACGTTGCTACGGTGCCTTTTTAATAACTAACACAGGACGGCACAGAATTGACCCCAAATGGACGTTGCTAGGGCGTCTTATTAATGACCAACACAGGACGTCGCAGAATTGACCCTAAGTGGACGTGACTAGGACATAACATTCACGACCAACACAGGACGTCACAGAATTGACCTTTTATGGACGTTGCTACGTCGTCATAATCATGATCAAAACGGGACGTCAGTGAATTGACACTAAATTGACGTCACCAGGGCGTCCCGTTAAATACCAGACGTTGAAATGACGTTAGCGAGACGTACATATTCAACGAATAAAGTACTGACCCTAAAATGACCTTGGGGAGACGTCATTTTTTAGGCGCCGACGTCATTTTGCTACCTGGGGTGGCGGCGCGGTCTGTGTGGACGCGCCTCGCCCGCAGCAGAGGCGCGCGCTCGAGCTATTTGTCCGTGCTCAAAGGTTTTGAAAAATTTATGAGATAAAACAAAATGGCGCGCGACACAGTCAACAGCTGATCGCGTGCGGCGGCGCCACATTGTTTTATTTGTCAAACCCGTCAACAGCTCTTGATAATTTCGAACCCTGCTCACTCGACATTGAGTTAGCGACCGCAACGCCGCTCAGGAGTCCGCGAGCCGCTCACAACTCGCCTACTCGGGACACGGCCTTATAATTACGTGTCATTTTAAACTTACCTACTATACACTCTCGCAGGCGCAGTTGGCAGAATGGCTTTTTGTTGGATCTCTTCCCATAGAAGTTATACTGTTCAGCTAGCTGGTCAGTGAAACAAAATTTCATTATCCGAGACACTTTGCTGGAAATATCCCTGCCTCCAAAAGTTCTCATGTATGAAACCTGCAATAAACAAAAGAATATATATTTGTAAAATAGCAAATAAATTGCTGATCAGACCAAATGAGTGAACATTACAAATAACTTTTTACATAATGCTGTGAGTGTGTAGGTATTGTTTGCGTGTTTATTTTATGTATATTTTTATTGTTACTAAATAACTATAAATTGCACCACCTGCAAGCTGTACCTTCCTCCTTTCTTATTAAGTTGCCTGGAAGAAATTGCTCTGAAGCTACAAACAAGGCCAAAATTTCACTATTTGTCTTTTTTTGTAATGCTTATTATGTAGTGCTCACTAAAGCAATTGTATTGTAACTTACCAAATTATCATAATTTTCTCTTTTCTCGAATAATGATTCGATTGTATTTAATTCATCAGCATTATGAATTGGGAATTTTAGTTCTGGTTTTAAAGTGCCTTTTAATGTGCCTGTATGCTTTAAAAGGCTTATTATTTGATCATTTTGGGTTTTTATACATGACAATAATGACAGCACTTTTGCTTGGTAACCTAAAAAATAATAAACAGTACCAATTAGTAGAGTCAGCGTCAGATAATATTGTAGCGACGAAAGTGCATAGTGGTCAAATATATCGGAACAAGACTTCATTGTCTAGGACTTTAGAGCGACCAATTTGGTCGCTACGAAATATTTGCTGCTGTACATATTTGTTATGCCGACTGTACACAACTCGCCGAGACAACAAAAGATGGGCACGCCATTTCAGTCATCCATACTAATATTATAAATGCGAAAGGAGCTCTGTCTATCTGTTACTATTTCACATCCAAACTGCTGAATCAACTTTGATGAATTTCGGTATACCTACCCAGGAGTAGATGCGACCCTGGAGAAGGACATAGGCTACTTTTATCTCGAAAAATTGCATACTTAGCTACCGCGGGATAACGGTAACCGAAATCTAAGCAGACGAAGTCGGGGTCAACTGCTAGTTTTTAATAAGTTAGAAAAGGATGAACCTGTCTCGTACTGTCCCGGCGGGTGCGTACAGCCGGCATTACTAATTACTATATATTATAACAAAAATATGGAGAGTACCAGTGGGGTGGCGTCAAAAAAATCTCTAGGCAAGCCGGAGCATATTTTGGGCTACTTTTTAGGGTTCCCTACCTCAATCGGACAAAACGGAACTCTTATAGGATCACTTTGTTGTCCGTCCGTCTTCCTTCCGTCCTTCCGTCCGTCCGTCCGTCCGTCTGTCTGTCTGTCAAGACCCTGTATCTCGGGAACGCGTGGAGCTATCGAGTTAAAATGTAAACCATATACTCAAGTATAAAGCGCAATACACATTGAGCCCGCCGGGCCGCCGACATATGTCGGCAACTTTTTGTCGGCGGTCTAGTTGGCGGCTCAAGTCGGAAAATTTGGTCGGCGGCATGTCGGCGGCTTGAGATGAGAAATTTATTTGGCAGTCAGTGATTGCCGCGTGTCGATAAAAGTTGTGTGGTTGTGTCATATAATTTTGGTGGTGTATCTTCGATAATTCAGTAAATAGAAATAATCTTAAAAATGGACGATGGCTGTGATCTGTTGATAGCAGCTTGTGGAATGTTTATTGCTGGATCGCTCCAAAGAGAACGAAGCTGTTGGGTTAGACCTAGTTTACTGAGTCGCAATTGTTATAGCAATCGTGACAGATTAAGAGATTTGAAAGCAGATGACTTGATTGTACAAAATCCCATACATTTTCAAACATTCATGAAATTAACCAATACCGACTTTGAATATTTATTGAATATTGTTGGGCCGAGAATAATTAAAAAAGATACAAATTGCAGAATTGCAATTTCGGCACAAGACAGATTAGCAATAACATTAAAATACCTGAGTACGGGCGAATCATTCATTAGCCTTTGTGACGTGTTCAAAGTATCTCCTCAAATTATTTCATACATTATCCCAGAAGTATGCCAAGCTAAAATCGATGGCCTTTGTATGTAAAGGTAATTTTTTTTTTAAATAAATCTAAATGTTAATAAATATAAATTTTAAATACATGTATATTTTTTGTGCTTTTTGATTTAGTTCGAAGTATAATTTAGTTAATGTTTTTATTTTAGATTCCGAGAACTTCAAACGAATGGAAAAAAGTTGCAGATAGATATCTGGATAGATGGAATGTTCCTATTTGCCTTGGATCAATGGACGGAAAACATGTAAAAATTCAATGTCCACCAAGAAGTGGAAGTGAATATTTTAACTATAAATCTTATTTCAGTATTGTACTATTTGCATTAGTGGATGCAGATTACAAGTTTTTATACGCTAATGTGGGATGTCAGGGTCGTATTTCAGATGAACTCTGCGTTATGCAGAATGTTAAATAACAATTCTTTAAATTTGCCGGACAACAAACCTTTACCTGGGAGAAATGTACCAGTGCCTTATTTTTTTTTGGGTGATGATGCTTTTGCATTACAAACCCACATTATAAAACCTTACGATGGTAATCACACAAAAAGATCTCCCAAAAGAGTTTACAATTATCGTATATGTCGAGGACGAAGAGTAGTTGAAAATGTGTTTGGGCAGTTAACCAGCAAATTTCAAATATTCAAGAGACCTATCCAGCTATGTCCACAAAAAACTGCTATTGTGACATTGGCCTGTGTACATTTGTTCAATTATATAAAAAAAAATATGCAGCGAATCGAATATGATTCTGAAAATGATAACGGAGAAATCATACCAGGTGAATGGCGCACAGTAACTCCTGAAAATAATTGTTTTGTTGCCTTGCCAAGAGAGGTCAATAAAAATCTGTGTCCTGAAGATACAAGGAACGAGTTGGTTGAATATTTTCTCTCCGATGTCGGAAGCTTAAAATGGCAGTATGATCAATGATCAATTTAATCAAAAACTAAAAAGATTTAATAAAAAACATAATATTGGTAGTTATATTTTAATTTGTGTTTACAATTAGTGACTTTTACTTAATCATAACATTTCAAAAGACAGATTTATTTCTTGATTACTTTTCTCATGCTAAGCTATATTTATTTCAAATTATAACAGTATAATAAAGATCTTAACCCTTAAATCGCCATCCATAGATTCACTGAGATTTTTGTGATTAAAATTGATGTTTTGGAATTGTTTAGGTATAAAAAAAAGAAAAACACCGTTTTTTGGTTTTTTAATTTCCTCTATATTTAAAATTTGACACGTCTTTTAGAACGGACATTGCTAATTACTCGTAACAAATCACAATCTTAGACACGTCCCATGAAACGGACATTGCCAATTTTGACTAAAACATTTTATGTTTGAAACTTTTTATTATACATTTAAAAACTCTATGTGAATCAGTTCTAGAGATCTTTAAAAACTAAATTTAAGTCTTTTATTTTACATAAGGTAACAAAATAAAACCGAAACATTATATGTTTCTAACGAACTTAAACATTTTTTCTTAAATAAAATAACATTGTACATACATTTAGGAACTCTTGTAACAGTCTTAGAGATGAAAAATATTAACAATGTAGCTTAAAATGCATCTAAAACTAGATGTGTAAACATAGTTCTTCTATTTTTCTTTGTGAAATAAAAGAAAACAATTCTTTTTTGGAGTGTGGCAAAGTCTTTGCCCACATTTTGTACATATTACTGTGGTTTTTCCATTTTTGCACAAGCGGCATCGGCCCTGAGTTGTGAAAACTGGGAAATGGTCATAGCAATCTAGTCGAGACTCATCCACTGGTCTTGCTAAAAATGGCTTGGCTATTTTGGCAGGTCTTGGAGAATTAATTGTTGATCGGTTCTGCGATAATGTGTTTGTCTTCATCAAAGCAAGAGCAACTTGAGTGCGAAACCTCTTTAGGGACAAATGTTTTTCTCCCAATTGCTTGCAATCGCGACGATGTAACAGCCAACTGTTGTTGAGCGAAATGTCCAATATTTGAGCAAAAATAGACAAATACCAACGTCTGGTTTTCATATGGATCCGGTAGAGCGCCGTCAGCATATCTGCAATGTCAACTCCACCCATATGAGTGTTGTAAACTTTGATTGCATTTGGGCAGGGGACAACAACCTTTTGTTTTAGTGTCCTGTCATATCGTTCAATTGTGCTAACAGGATCTTGAGCACAGAAAGAACTCGCGATGTTGATACATTTATTATCCATCCACTTGGTAACCGCTATTCTTTTGGAATTATCACAAACGACTTGAAATGTACCTCGACCTTTTTTCTTCATATCCTTGTCATTGATAATTTGACACGTCCCCAGTCGATCCTTCCTAATTGTACCCAGCGACAGAATTCCCATTTCGTTTCGAAGGTAAAAAATCAATTCCAGGGAGGTAAACCAATTGTCGAAATAAACTGTGCTTAGAATAGGACTAGATATGGTTCTGCATAGCTTCACTACTGTTTTTCCACCCACGCCCAGATATTCTTCTTCCCAATCAGTAAACTTTTCATCTTGGAATGTATGTGAGCCATCATAGGCAAAAAAGTCGTAAACCATACCCGAAGTACCGGCACGAACCAAAAATTTAAAACCCCATTTGTGAGGTTTTTTTGGATTATATTGTTTTCAACTTCCAGCCTTCTTGCCCTTATAAGGTATTATCATTTCATCTACAGCAAACGACCTCTCTTCTTCAAGTTTCAGGCACTGCTGGCGAACATGTTCCATTACTACGGCTACTTTATGGTATCGGTTTGTTTTATCAACATTTGTATTATCACAGAAATGTAAGTAGCGTTTTATACATCTATATCGTTTAAGAGACATAGAGGATGCAACACTTTCAAACCTGAGATCGTTACACCAATAATCTTCAACAGCTGGCATTTTTACTATACCCATCAGAATCTCAATCCCAAGAAAAATTTCCAACTCTTTTGTTGTAACATTGATAGACTTTCCAATTTTTTGAACCGAATACAAATTTGTCATATCCACAATAAAACCTAACAACTTTTCGTCAAAAAACTGTCTAAAATACTGCTGTGGGTACTTGATTTCAATTTTTTCAGCAAACTGAGCATCTGTGGGCAGCTGAACAGTTCCTGTATATTTCGCCTTTTTGAATGTAAATGTCATTTTTTTAATTTTACGCTTTTTGGCAATATGTACCACTGGCGAAGGCTGGGGCATTGGAGAGGAGTCGACAGCTGGTGCATTGGAGAGAGCAGCTCGTTTTGTTTGCCGTGTCTTTCTTTTATTTTCCAGCGGAGACATCACAGAACTTGTTGATGGAGTTTCTGGTATGTAGATTGAAGGAGCAGGCATGGTCAGACCTGTTTTGGCTGATGACTTTTCAGAACTGAATGATTCTGTGATGTTTTGGTAACCAGTCAAGTTACTAGGCATGATAGCATCTACAGCACCGGGATCAAGTGTTGATGGACTATGTACACCATTATCAGTGTCGCTGAGATCATCCAACAAATCGGCTATTCCAGAGGGTATACTTTGAGGCGACGATGAACCACTGTAAGTATTGCGAAAAAACTCACGTGAACGTAAATCTTGTTCTGCATCTTCATCAGAATCAAATTCTGAATCTTCAGAATCCGCTGGAGGTATGAGGGCAAGAATTTTTTGAGATCTCCAAGCCATGATGCTAAAAAGAAGAAAAAAAAAATGTTTTACACATTGTACCATACATTGGCAATGTCCGTTACATATGACACATGTAAAGTATTACTGAAACTGCAAGCAAACGGCAATGTCCGTTATAAGTGACATACTATAAGGCACCTGTTGCTAAGAGTTATAGGCAACGTCCGTTATAAGTGACATACTTTAAGGCACCTGTTGATAAGAGTTTTGAGCAACGTCCGTTCTAAATGACATCAACATTTTAAATACATTTTAGAACAAAATACAGGTATTTTATCACTAAACTCAACACTATACAATAGCCTTAATTATAACTGTAATAAAATAAAATAAATACAACAAAAAAATAAGCATTATACTTACATTATTACATTAAGTGTCCAGAGCGTAAGTTGACCCTGCCGAGGCCGATATTCAACTGACGCTATTTTCAAATCAAACGACCGTTCAACCGCCAAAAAGCGCGTCAGTGCAACAAAAACAGAATGCTAAATTTAACGTATTTTTTAGAAATCGTTAAAGCGCGGGATTTTTCATGCTAGATGCGTTTTATTAACGCGTCATTTCAAACGGACAAAATCTATTTAAGGGTTAAAGAAAGAAAATTAATTTTCATTTATGGATTTGAAAACGTTCTCTATATCTTGGCTGCTTATACGTTCACTATTAGAACTTTCATCAAGCGCTACTGGTACCGAAGATTCAACTACAGGAAGTTGCGGATGAGGGCTTATGTTGATGGGATATACAGATGAAGGGTTTGTATTTGGCTGATTATAAGGATTTGTGGTGGTAGAATGCTGATGATCCGGGCTCGTAATAGTAGAATATACATAATATACATAATAGTTAGAAGGATATGCATTTGGCTGATCATTTGGAGAACCTGTATAGTACCCTGGATGACTACGGGAGCTAGAGGGTCTTGCGTAATCTGCATACATATCTGTCTGATATCCAATTTCGGTTTCAAAAATAATGTTATTTATTCGATGTTTTACTATTGCATTTGTTGATTTATCCATTTTTCTCAGTTTTGCTGCAATATATTCTCCAAAAAGAGTGTCTTCATCTTTTTCTTTTGTTTGATTTTGTCGATCGGAGACAGATTTCATAATATTCAGAGCTTGTGAAATCATTTCATTGTTTTGATTTTTTCTGGGACGTTTAATTGTGTCATCGGCAAATGAATGAGATGAATCATTTTGCTGGGGTTGTACAACACTGCTCTCGTTTGATGGCTCCTGAAAATAAAATATTTTTAATCTGTTGTATTGTGTTACATAGGAAGTAAAGATAAATAATTTAGTCAAGATTTAAATCGGATGTTATTTTATGAACAGTGAGCATACGTAAAATATAATACTTTACTTCTTTATAATAATCGTATCGATTAACATCTTACACACGTGATAACTTTTAAACGAAATATCCGATTGAGATGAGACAAAAAGTATTTTACTTCTACATAAATACTCTTGATAACATAATTATTATTTTCGATAAAAATTAATATTACGATACATATTTAACGTAGTTTTTTTTTCTTCAGACGATTTAATAATTATATTGAACACAAAATCGGTTATTGTGATTAAACCATGATAGCTAGATATATGTTCTCGCGGACTTTTTTTAGGTATTAATGGGATCTACAAACTCGTAGTACATTATTTTGTTCTATTGTCAATAGTTTTTGCATAATTAACAATTAATTAACAAAAATAGGTTTTCGATTTTACACCTTGTGATACAAAATAGCAATTTTATTACGGATCCCTAATTTTGAAAAAAAATGAACACTGAAACAATCATTCAAATCGGATCAGTAGTTCCAGAGATTAGCGCGTTCAAACAAACAAACAAACAAACAAACAAACTCTGCAGCTTTATAATATTAGTATAGATTTAACACTATGGTGCGTCCGCACTTTTGAACTTGTTCTGTTCTGTACAATAAAAAAATTTGGATAAAAATAATAAATGCATTTTTACTTACAGAATCGATCATGGCAGTAGGAGTATTCTTGTTTTGCAAAAAACTAAATGATTTATATGCAAACCACTTGCTCTGATATACACAACCTGTACCGATACCCGACTTTTTTGAGTCAGTCACTTTTTTTTTCTCTCTATAATACTGACTTGTCAAGTTTTTAATTTTTCTTTCAATTTCTGATACATTTGTCTTAAAATGGTTTGCTATTTCGTTCAATGAGTCAAAACGCTTTGGTCGACTTTTATGATCTGGGTGTTTTGGATTCCACAATACCTCCTTCTCATGATAAAGATTAATTAACGTAAGACATTTATCGTCGTCCCACTCCATGTCGTAAAAAAAACAAGCACGTCACTACAGGTCGAGTGTCGCCGGGCAACTGAGCGCAGGCGTACCCAAGCCGCCAACATGTCGGCGGGTAACACGCGCAGGCGCATGTTGCCGACATGATTCTGCCGCCGGGTTGTGTCGCCAGGCTTTGTCGGCGGCCCGGCGGGCTCAATGTGTATTGCGCTTAACGGTCCCTTGAAGCTGTGAAAGAATCAAAGTTCTACATTATTGTAAAAAAGATACGGTCTTTTAAGTAGCTAAAAACTTATACTTCGACACTCTCAAGGGAACCATAATGATCGTGTAGTTCCCCTTGACCTAGAACTATGAAGTTTGGTAACTAATATCGTCATATTTTACAAATACTTCTAAAAGTCTGAAAACTATACATTTTTAATAAAATCATAAAAAATAATAGTCCTTTTCAAACATCATATTTTGAAAACTCTGTTGCGTTAAGTTTGCACCTCATTTGTTTACGGCGCCATACAATCCAGGTGCAAACTTAACTCAACCTGGCCAATTAAGATGTAATAGGTGAAAGTTTGTACTGAGCCCTCAGTCAAGTCAGACTCGCACTTGGACGGTTTTTTTCTTCGGTAGCCATAGAGAATGGTGTTCAATCGTCCTGAAGTGGGCAAGTCGGTGGGAATCGGGTTGTATGTGTTGTGTAGACGGTCAAAGGGGCAGATCGTCTTCGATATGCAAGCTGGTTGTCAGGAGCAAAGAAAAAACAACTTAACTTCTAGAATATTATATATTATTCGGATAGAAAGCTGTTAATCCTTACAATGATACTGGAGGTCGCGAGAAACACAGTAAAAGACTTCTTCATTTATTCAGTCTTCAAAAAAGGTGCAGTTGCGTGGTAGAGAGAAAGGTTAACAAAAAAGAGAAGTGACAGCTCAAGAGTTGCCAATACTACATAATACAATATGTTGCCATTGGCAAAGAGATCCAATTAGAGAGCTTACCTAATCGATCGATTTCTTCAACAGTATGAACGCCACGCCACTGGAGAGACATTCCCAATAGTGGAATGAAAAGTACCATTAAAAAGTAGTATTACCTACCTGTTAATCCTTGAACACACGATGGCGTTGCTGGCAATGCTGGCATATGGCTTCCTAGTTTTAGCGGTTGTTCATATCGGCACCGAGGACTATCTAGACGTGCAACCGGAGTTAGCCGCTCCTCGTCGTCTTCTGCTAAATCTGACAACAATAAATTAAGATGAATTCCATCAATACATCATTTCTAAAAATCGTCTTAGCTGTTTACACTGTAGCAGAGAACATAGAAATAAACAACACTCACATACATACATGACGGTGAAAATCAAACCGAGATGTGTAAAAATATATAAACATGAATATCTTACCTTGCAGTAAACTGTTTGTCAAGACAGGAAGCCCGTCGAATTCATTCAGTATCGAGATGGTGTCTGTTGGCAAAAAACATTAAGTTAATATATATTATATTTTCACATCCACAACTATACGAGTATTAATAACACAATGCACGCTTAGGCGGACTTGCCCAGTTAAGAGTAAAAAAAATCGCATACGTTTTAACTTGGCTTAACCTCAGGTTAACCTCTAACACGGAGTTAGTTGTTAACTCTGGTCCGCGAAAGTGGCCCTTAAGAGCTTTAAGTGGATATTATATCTGTTTTGAGGCAACATCAGAAAAGGAACACCTGTAAATACAGTAATATATATTTATAGCACTGCACCATTAAATCTGTAAAGGGCTAACCCCAGGTAAGTATTTTTTTCTTCTCTGGAGTGTGCAAGTCAGGCCAGCTTATTAATACATTAATAACAGGGTTTCACAAATGACTATTCACATTTCAGCAGTAAATCAGGTAAGTATGTCAGCCAGCCTGAACAACTTACTTTTTATGCCAAAGGTTACCTTACGTGATCACCTTCTAAAATGTGATGCATTTTTATGAAGTTCTACCGAAACCTAATCTTCAACAGGTACAACAACAACAAGAATAATATTATATTATGTTTTAATTATAATTTACTTACTTTCTGGAATTGAAGGGGTTTCTTGGGTAATATTTGGCAATAACATAAAATATTATTTTTGAGATTACTTTGCAATTTCATACTTACCTATACAATTACATGTAAAAAAATTCAATCAGGCAACCATTGGACACTACATTAAAAAATTCAAACAGGGCTCTAATGAACAGGCTGAAAGTTTTTTGAATATGAGAATGCTGCAAATATGTTAATGAACTAAAAATGACTACAGATAATGGCTGTTATGAAGTAAATCCTGACACTTTGCACACTGATGAAGTTACTAAACTGAATATTGACAATATAAACCTTAAGAAAAAAACTTACTATTCTGCCTTAAGCAACAAATATAGCATTTCAATATTCACAAACTTCATAGTTGTGCAATTTGTCAGAATTTACTTCATAAGGGCTATAAAACTCACCGGCTTCTAAGCATACATTGCCAGCAGCTTTAAAGATCTTTTTCTTTAATGGCGGTGGCCTAACGTGATTGTCTTTCACATCGTCACTGCTAGAAACATATCTTTTTGTCCTTCTCCGTTTCAAAATAGGTTCAGATTCTGCTTCTGTTTGAACATCATTCAAAATTCAAAATTCAAAATTCAAAATCATTTATTCAGTTTAGGCTACAAATAGCTCTTATGAACGTCATTATGCCATCGGTTCGTAAGTCTACTCTGGGCGGGAGATCTTGTACTGAGAAGAACCGGCAAGAAACTCAGCAAGTGTCCAGATCTTTTCTCCCTTACATCGTCAAAAATATTGGAAAATGCCCTATCATAAAAGGACATTTTCCATCACAAATAAAAAAAAAAAAAAAAAAAACACATAATATAAAGGACAATCACATGAGAAAAAAAAAATAGTTTGCAAAAACACCATTTACCAGTTAAATTTTTTACAATGTCATACAGTACTAGTAAAAGTCAAAACCTGTCTAAGAAAAAACAAAGTTAAACTATAGTTGATAATAATAAAATTAAGACAAGTATGCAAGAGCAGACCAGCCTCCACAGGCGGCACCCGTTCACGAGTATGACATAATGAATCAGCCATCGCTTCGCTCAACCATATTTTAGGGAACGTAACGACCCGACGCACATGCCACCACCGCAGAGACAATAAAGAGAGCATGACACACCCAAGCTACTCTAAATCAAAACTAATTGAAATGTTTAACGTAACGCTATTTGTTATCTGTAGGACACTGTTTATAAAGGCTATCATATCAGTATAATTTTTTATTATAAAAAGTAGTAAAGTATGCGTTTCTTGTTATAGCCAGGCTGTTTTATCATCTAAATATTCTCTGACTGTATAATAACCTTTTTTAAGTAAAGAAGACTTTACATGTTTTTTAAACTTATCTAGAGGTAAATCTAGTACAGTGTTTGGTATTTTATTATAATAGTGTATACCTTGCCCCAAGAAAGAACCAAGGACCTTCTGTAACCTGAACAGTGGCATCACAAGTTTTGTCTTACTTCTAGTATTAAAATTGTGTACGTCACCGTGTTTGGTAAATGAATTGATATTGCAACGTACAAAAACTATACAATTATAAATAAATTGAGAAGCCACTGTCAACACACCAATCTCTTTAAAAAGATTTCTTAAAGAAGTTCTTGAACCTAGTCTATAGATTGTTCTTACTGCTCGTTTTTGTAAAATGAATATAGTTTCAATATCAGCCGCTGTTCCCCACAGTAAGAGGCCATACGACATGACACTATGAAAATAACTAAAGTAAACTGTTCTAGCAGTTTCAACGTCTGTTAACTGCCTTATTTTTCTAATGGCATAAGCAGCAGAACTGAGTTTGCCGGCCAATTTCGTTATATGAGGATTCCATTGAAGTTTTGAATCAAGGGTTATACCTAAGAAAACTGTTGAGTCTACCAAATCTAATCGATCACCGTTTATTCTAATATCGGTTGGTTCATTCTTGACATTTGGTAGTCTAAATTTAATACATTTTGTTTTTTTAGCGTTAAGCTGCAAATTGTTAACAGTAAACCAACTGAGTACATCTGAGAGAGCTTTGTTTACATCGTCGTAATTATTCTTACACCTAGTTACATTAAAAATGAGTGAAGTATCATCTGCAAATAATACGATTTCACAGAAGTTCTCTACAAAGAATGGCAAGTCATTGATATAAATCAAAAACAGAAAAGGACCAAGAATGGACCCTTGTGGAACTCCCATTTTTACATGAGAACCAGATGATTTAGTTCCATTAATATCGACAGTCTGTGTTCTAGAGCTGAGATAAGACTGGATTAAATTTAGTGCGGTATCTTTGAGACCGTAGTAATGTAGCTTCATCACCAGAGTCCTATGCTCAACGCAATCGAAAGCCTTGGACAAGTCGCAAAAAACTCCAAGGGCGTTTTGAGACTCCTCCCAGGCATCAAATATATGTTTTATTAGAGCAACACCTGCATCAATAGTAGAACGACCCTTTGTAAATCCATATTGTTTACTATGTAAAATATTGTTTATGTTAAAATATGATATCAACTGTTCCAATATAACTTTTTCATAAATTTTACTTAGAGCTGGTAGTATTGAAATGGGTCGATAGTTACTGGGGTCTTCTTTGTTTCCTGATTTGAACAAAGGTATGACCTTACTAAACTTCATAAGATCGGGAAAGATACCTTTATTCACACAGTTATTAAAAATTTCAGCAAGATATGGTGCAATAGAATATATAATATTCTTAATTACTTTTATAGATATGCCCCACAAATCACTTGTGTTCTTAATTTTGAGTGATTTAAATGTTTTTATAATATCCATTGAATCGATATATTTAAATTGAAAAGAAACATTACACTTTGGTACATATTTTTGGAGTAATGTTTGTGCAGCTTCTGGTGATGAATCTAAATCTGAGGTTGTCAGCACAGGTATATTTACAAAATAATTATCAAAAATATTTGCAATTTGCATATCTGAATTCACAAGGTTGTCGTTTACTTTTATAGTGAAAGTATTATTCCGTGGTTTTAATTTACCTGTTTCACGGTTTATAATGTCCCAAGTGGCTTTAATTTTATTGTTAGACTTTTTTATTTTATCTTTAATGTAATTAGATTTAGCTAATATGCACACTCTCTTAAACGTTTTCGAATACTTTCTTACATATTCCGTAAAATTATCGGATTTGTCCTCCACCAGTTTTAGTTTTTTTTTAGCTTTATCTATATCATCTTAACATGCGAATGAAATAAACATGCAAATTAAAAAAGGAACACAACATAATGCATCCCTCAGTCAAATAAAACAAGGTTATTAGTAAATTATGTAGGTTAGGGTTGCATTAGTAGGAACAACCTAAAATTTAATGCTTAACCAATTTGATTAGTAGGCCACTTTGAACCTTTTCACAATGAATTTTGTAATGTGATGGCATGCCCGCAGGCCTGCTAAAAGTAATTAATAAAATTAGTTGTCTGTACCAGAGCTGTGGCTACCTGTCAATACAATCAATACAAAATCTGTGTTTATAATAATAATAATGAACTCTCCTACACTCACACCAATTATCTAGCCCAAGAGAAGCTTCGTTATGAAACTCGTTATATGGTTACTAGACAACGGATAAACATACTTAAATACATACTTATTATACATAGAAAACACCCAGACTCGAGACAATTTAGAAATACAATATAATATCTATATATTTATGTGTCATACATTTGTAGCATATTGTAATTCTTACCTACCCTTAATAAATTTAAACGAGATTTTAAGTTTAATATTTGCATGCAACTACAAATCTTGCCCTACAGCGTTAGCACACATAGCAGTAACTCACATTTGTCCAAGCAGTTTAAATAATTATCCATCTTAGGTAGTAGTGCACGAGACAATACAGACCTTAGTTTCGTTAGATACCCATAGCCAAATCCAAGTGGTGTGAAAAAACATTAAAATATACGTAAGTACCTGTCTCACAAAAAACTCTTTGAACGCCGTATAATTTCCATTTTTCATCTGGTGTCTTAGAATCAGCCAAAACTCTATCAAACGCTTTTGTTCCTTTAACGGGTGGCCAAAAGACCTCACAACGCCTTGGCGTAAACCACTAAGTACATGATGAAAGCAGTGACCGGACCGGGTTCGGGCAAACAAAAAAGGAGGGAAACATGACATATGACATGACACCTCAATCAAAATGTCAGAATTGCGTTCCGTTTCAACTTCTGATGTTTTTGATAATCAAATTTTTATGATTTTATGTTTTATTGAGGTAAATCAGAATCCCACATCTATATTAGAAGCAGAGGTTGGAAAGGGTAAGCTATTTTGAGATTTTTCTTTGTTATTTTTACAATATTTACATTTTCAATGCATTAAATGACAAGGTATGTTATTAAAATGTCATTATATTGACATCCCCGGTCGTTTAATGCATTGAAAATATAGTTGCAGTCAGAAATTTCTTCTTAACTATGCCCAACTGTAGGGTAACTGTCAATATTGTCGAAGGCCCCACAATGCAAACCAACCAAGGCCCTTCGATAGGGAACTTTACGATGGCCCTATGTTGTAGGACCTACCTCATGCATATAGATGGCCAAATCTAACCGTTGTCCAACTAACGATAACGATGACCCCGTGGCCCGACCAAATGCCAACAATAAATGCTACTAGGGCAAATCGTTCTTTAGCTCTTCGGGACCAGATATGTCATGCAACAGACGTCAACCGGAGGACAGATTTAGACTAATAAGGGACAGACTGTAAAATGACGTCGCTAGGAGGTACCATTTATGACCTATACTTTACGTACAGTAGAGTACTAATTAGTACGTAAGTATGACGTACAATAATGACGTATATTGTACTGACCCTAAATTGACTTAAGAATGTCGTCATTTTTTAGTTGCCGACGTCACTTTGCTACCTGGGATGTACTATTAGGACTAAAATTTTTAGGCAAACCGAAGGGCACCCGTTAAAAAATGAAACTGGAAATAAGTTTGAGAAAGTGTATAATGGTCCTTATTTAATATGTAACGATAATTTTCTTATCTTGTATTCGTAAAATGCTTATTTTTATGATATCTTATACTCGTAAGATGTTTATTTGATTTTATTTAAATGAAAGTTAGTTTATAATTACAATAGACCAGTCTTTCCCAACGTGGGCGATAACGCCCCCTTGTGGGCGCTGCAGGCCTGAAGGGGGGCGGTAAGAGACCCAGAAAAAAAAGGGGGCGTTGTGTAGGGCTTTGGGGTCGATTTATAATTTCATCTACCTAGCTAGGAAGACTCTTAGACACCGATTGAGCTCTCGACTCTCGACTACATCTTGTGAACATCAACTAATATTAATTAAGATATAGCTCAAACTCGGTTCGATATAATAGACCGCGGGCAATCATGTTTTAACAAGTTTTTGTTAAATAATCCGATTTGTACATTCCTGTATCAATCGGCTGGTTCTATAATATTTGTTCTTGCTTGTCGAGTACGATTGGGCGTCGAATGAGATAAACGAGTTTATGCACGTTTGTCTTATTCCTGTTGGTGCGTGCTGCTTATGCAATCCTATATAAACGACGTAAATTTATTTTATTTTCATTTGTGGTTTCGCGCTTAATAGATAAGCAGTACTTGATTTCAACACTTACGTATTTCTCAAAACAAAACAATGTCGGAAGTAAAAAAGAAGAGACGGCAATACTCTGCGGAATATATTAAATTCGGATTTATTGAAAATCCCACAAACCCGTCGTCGCCTTTGTGTCTTCTATGTCTAAAAACATTTTCGAACGAAGCAATGAAGCCTTCAAGACTGCAAGATCATTTGAATAAAATGCATCCAGATAAGAAAGACAAGAATGTAGCATATTTTCAAGACCTAGAGAAAAAGCATAATACTCAGCCAAGTGTATCAAAACTATTTTCGGCGGCTGCTAAGCAAGATGACGACGGACTTCGAGCTTCGTACAATATCTCTTTGTTAATTGCTCAAAAAGGCAAACCACACAACATCGGAGAAGAGTTAATTTTGCCAGCAATAAAGGAAGTAATAACTACTGTGCTTCATAAACCGGCCGCAAATATTATCCGAAAAATTCCTTTGAGTAATAATTCTGTGCAAAGACGAATTGATGAAATGGCTGAAAACATTGAAGAATCATTGTGCAATCATCTGAGGACTAGTCAATTCTCAATTCAGCTCGATGTGTCCACTTTACCAACTAATGAAGCGTTGTTGCTATCTTACGTGAGGTTTATTAAAGATGAGAAAATACGTGAAGAACTATTGTTTGCCAGAAATTTGGAGACAGATACAAAAGGCGAAACCATATTCAATACATTGGAAAAGTTTTGTGAAGAGAAAGAGATTCCTTTGAAAAATATTATATCAGTTGCTACGGATGGCGCTCCGGCTATGACAGGGCGCCATAAAGGCTTCATAGCGTACTTAAAGAATAAAATTCCAGATGTCCTTGCTATACATTGCGTTATTCATAGACAACATTTGGTTGCTAGAAACTTAAGTGAACGACTATTTCAATCACTGCAATATGTCATCAAAGCAGTCAATAAAATCCGTAGCAGCTCTTTGAATGATAGATTATTTCATCAACTTTGTGTTACTAATGACGAAGATTTCAACCGTTTGTTGCTTCATACTGAAGTTCGTTGGCTGTCAAGAGGCAATTGTCTGATTCGATTTTACAACCTGTTTGACTCTGTGATAGAGTTCTTGGAAACTAAAGATACAGAACTGCGCAACAAGCTCATAACATCAAAGAATGATATAGCTTACATGACAGACCTGTATAAATTGTTCAACGACATGAACCTCCAACTGCAAGGCGATGAACTAAATTTAATTAAAACAAAAAATGTCGTTGCTGCTTTCGCAGCCAAACTGCTTCTGCACAAAAAGAATATGGGCAGACGTGAGTTTCACAATTTTCCGAATTTATCAGTATCCTGCAGTAACGACGACTTGTTTGCCTACTGCCAACAATTGGAAAACCTCCACATTGACTTCACCGAACGATACCAGGACATTTTAAACTTGGAAATACCAGACTGGGTGTTGGATCCGTTTTCAAATGTCAACACAGCAATGTCACCTCAGCTGGAAGAAGAACTTATAGAATTGACAACAAACGAAGAAATAAAAATCAAGTTCAAAAATGGATATCAAGAATTTTGGCTACAAAAACCGATCCCGCAATTGTACCCTGGATTGTGGTTAATTGTTCAACGATTCTTGATAGCATTCCCATCGTCATATTTGTGTGAACGTGGATTTAGTGCTGTGGCAACGCTGCTTACTAAAAAGAGAAATCGTTTGCGTGTTACCGAACGTGGCGACTTGCGGCTGTTTTTGAGTAAATTGGAACCTGATATCAACATACTTATTGAACAGCATCAGATTCAACCTTCACATTAGTTTTTATAAAAGAATTGATTATGTTTGATTTATTTTCAATAAAAGATACTCTGTCCGAATACTATAAAGTTGCGTTTCAATAATCAGTTATAAGTACTTAGCGGTTTTTAAGTATGTTTAAAAAGGAGGGCGTTAAAAAATAATTTATTCTTAAAGTGGGCAGTAGACAAAAAAAGGTTGGGAACCCCTGCACTAGACCAAAGAAATGGTTCTGATCCTAATCTTTTTTTTAAATGTACCTTACCTGGCTATCTTATCTCTAGCTGCCGGAACATAACAATGCTACAAACATTGATGTTATGGCGACATATTTAGATAAGACTGTGGTAGCTAGCCAGGCGGGCAAGCGCGTCTTGACTAGAGTGCACCGCTGGAGCGGGCGACGAGCGGTGCACTCCAGTCAAGCCGCGCCGCCGCCGTTGCCGCCCCGCTGCCCGCAAAATTCGAGGCAGAGGCCTTAGGTATAATCAGGAGTTTCTGCTCTCCCTTATACAGCAGTCTATTATCAAGCCAATAGCCTGAGTAGGAACCATTCTGTAGTATCTAACATATAGCTCTCAATTCATCGTCTTTCTGTTGAGCTGATCTTATCTGATCTTGTAAACTATTGTTAACAATGGTCATACAGGGATTGCGGCTTAAAGCATCTGCATGCTGCATCTTGGCTCCTGCTCTATGCACCACATCATAATCAAACTGATCCAGATACAGTACCCAACGAGCAACTTTTGGACACAAATCTTTCTTCTTCAGTGTAATTTCAAAAGCTTGACAATCAGTGACTTTGTAAAATGGATACCATAAAGATATACTCGAAACCTTTTCACACCCTCGATGATTGCTAACGCGTCTAATCCGTAACTGCAGTACTTTGATTCTGCATCACTGGTTTTCTTGCTCATGTAATACACAGGATGCCAACCGTCTGAGTGTAGCTGCAACAAAATAGCGGAATATGCAACAGAGGCTGCATCGGTATGCAATTCTGTAGGTAAGTTAGAGTTATAAATCTTCAAAACCAAAGAGCTACTCAACTTCCTTTTTAAATCGTCAAATGCAATATGTAAATACCTATGCAGGTATCTCTGGGAGGACCCTATGCGATAGATAAATGAAAGGTGGTTTACGGTATGTGCTGTCTTTGGTGCCGGCCACACAGAAAAGACGCAAGGCGAGGACGGGGCGCGGACCCGTCGCAGACAGGGCGCCGTCACGACTTTTTAAAACATATAGAAAAGACGAGGAACGGGCGTGACGGCCGGCGCACACTGGGCTTTTCCCGGCATTCAACCGTCCGATTTTGAAACGACAACATGTCTTCTTCTGAAGATGAAGATGTATTGGCACTGGTATATCTCGCTAATCTGCAGAGGGTTAGACGTTACTGGGTACATCCGGTATGGCTAAGCAATGGACAGAATAGATTTTTTAAAATTATGGAGGATTATTATCCTGATCGTTTTCAAGAAGTGTACAAGATGACTCCACAATGTTTTAACATTATTATGTCCAAAGTGAAGAATGCTTTACAGAAAAAGGACACAAATTGGAGAGAATGTATATGTCCTGAAGAAAGATTACTTATAATGCTAAGGTAAGTGAAACAAATAATCTTTAATCATTTTTATATTGTTATAAAATGTTGTTACAAAATTATAAATTACCAAACATAATAATCAATTATTTCAAATTCAATTGTTACAAATTCTCGAAATTGCTCAACGAAGGTGATTCTTTATTGTAATACTGTGTATTGGGCAATGAAATTACCGAATAAGGTGACAAGTTGAAATACGTTGAGTTATTTTCATCTTGTCGAGAGTCTTCAAAATATTGATAAACGGATGAAGATGCAACATTTCGTGGTGATGCTGGAACTGCAGGTGAATTATTTTGAATGGTCTGTTGTATCACTGGAGGAGGTGCGATATTTTGAATAGTCTGCTGTGGAGCTGCAACATTTTGAAATGTTTGTTGTATTGGTGGAGCGGATATTTCCTCGTTTTCATCTAAGATTTGCGTCGCTAACTGCATCACTCCCATTTTGAACCTTCTTTTTTGAGCCAGATTCATTGCATTCATTTCAGGCAACATAATTTGAAGGAATGACAAGTCTGTATCAAGTGGTTCACCTCGTTTTTCATTATCTCCTCTAAGTCGCTTTGAGGTGAAGTAGTCATACGCAGATTGATTGACTTCTTTGAGAGTAACCGTTGCACCTTTTTTACTTGAGTTTACTGAAAACGGCGAAGGGAGACTTTCTGTGCGTGGAGATGGTGAGAGAGAGGGAGGCTGAAACGGTGACATTGAGTCCTCGCCAGCGTCACTGTCGTCCGTTTGAACAGGATTAGTAGGAAGGTTTGATTGGGGTGGTCTTGATTTTAAATATCCATCTAAAAAAATTAAATGTGGGGCGAGATAATATTCTCTCACTACTTTGGCTGCAGAACCAGATGGAAGCAATTTTGATTTATTGTTCACTTCACATATCTGTTCCGTATGTTTGCCCAGCGTGCTTTGCAAACAGTAACTGAAACAATTAAAACATTGAATGTCAAAAGCTATATATTCCAAATTCATACTTAGATATTTCTTTACAGGTATTTCGCAGACGGATGTTCATTCAAATCACTATCAACTTATTTTCTACGAGGGAAATCGACAATTCGACAAATAGTATACGATACGTGTCAAGTTCAAATGTATGTGTGCGTAAAACGCATAACACCTACTCTCCATCTACAACACTAGTACTGTAACTCCATCCTAGCATCAAATTAGGTTTGTAATTATTTGATTTTAATAAACAATATTAGGTACTTATGTACCTGTTTCATTTAATGTCCTGGCAATTATTAACCAAGCTTGTGGACATTTCTGTTAAAGTAATCTGCTCTATTATAATCATAAATAACTAGATTTTTTTCAATCAAAGCACAAAACTGAACGTTAAATTCTGAGTCGTCACGCATTTTAGCACGTTGTAACTACTCCGATGCAAGAGGCACAATGGCGGGCGAGCGGGCGGCGGGCGAGCGCTGAGAACCTGCTCTCCGCGTCCTTTCCGCTCCCCCGCTTGCGCCCTCGCAGGCCCGCGCCCTGTCCTTTCTATATGTTTTTTGCGTCTTCGCGCCGACGGGTAAGCGTCGTGACGGCGTCCCGTCTTTTCTGTATGTTTTGCGTCGCGACGGCGAAATGTATACATTTTGTATGAAAGTAGATATAACGTGCGCCGCGACTGCGACGGGTCCGTGTCTTACGTCTGTTCTGTGTGCCCAGCCCCTTAATTAGGGGCGCGGGACGACTGGTGCTAAAAGTCCGGTTTTACATTATTATGCTTACGCTACGGGAAAACGACACCTCGAGTGTCCCCACATCATTCCTCCCCCATGTGAGAAAAAAAATACAAAAAGAAAAAAAATGTAAATTACAATAAACGATAATTATGTTAACTGCTTAAATTACTTACGTAACTTGGCTAGAATGATGCACAATTCACTCAAACTGTAGGCTAACATTGTCAGCAGAATTTGAAGCCGCACTGATATATACGCTACAAACATGTTACGCAGTCGTGCCTTTACCTAAATATTAAAACTGAATATAAATATACACTTTACACAATTATATGACATTTTTTACGTTTCACGTTTTAAAGGGTAACAATGTATGAAAATCGTATATAAGTATAACGAAAGGCATTAAAAGTTACAAACTATGTAATAGGTGGGCTTATTGCTAAAAATCCTCTAGACGACCTAGTAGAGAAATATTATTACGATTATTTGAAAAGTGGATTTCATTACATCAAAAATATTTTTATGAATAGCAGTAAAAAAACGTGACTAAGTAACAGTAATAGTCATGGTTTAGTACTAAGTAACTATTAACACAAAAATTTAGAAGTTTTTTTTTTTTTTTTTTTTTTTTATATTTACGGGTAAGCACAGTGCTTTGATCACACCTGATGTTAAGTGATGATAAAGCCAATGATGGAAGCGCATTTCACCCGGGATCCTCAACTAGTGAGGTACTGGCTATCTTATCTCTGGCTGCCGGAACACAACAATGCTACAAACATTGATGTTATGGCGACATATTTAGATAAGATGGTGGTAGCTAGCCAGGCGGACAAATAAGTCCTACCACCAACCAAACCGAGTACACAAAGATGTACCCCCCGCTGGGAATCGAACCCGGGACCTATGGGTCTAAACCGGTGGTCTTAACCACTAGACCACAGAGGCGATAAATGTTTACATGCATAAAATTCATTTATTATGTTATTACTAAAAACGTTTTAGTTTAGTATCCACAAAAATAATAACACTTAGGTACTATATCTTATATAAAGGTTATCTATAGCACAAAAATTCACCGTTCACATGACGTAACCGTGCGCGGGTGCCTATGCTGCTGCTGCTGGCGCGGCGGGCTGCTGGACCGGCTGCAGCCGCATCGGCACGGTATCCACCTTAACTACTGGCGTGGATAGGTTGGCAGTGGTGATCTCTATACGTAACCAGCTTTTCACTCTTTGTTGACATCTTAGGCGGATGCCATAACAAAGTAAAATGAGCACGATGATCACGATGACGAGCAGGCCGGTTCCAAAAATGTTCATCTTGTGTTCTACGTTTGTGTTTGGGTTACGATTTGGGCCTGAGCCTGGGCCATAGCAATGTTTTCTTTGCTTTGTTGATGACCCATGATGCTTAGCAACTGGCTGGAGTACCTAACTATTCGTATCGTCGGACAAATGTGAATGATTTGATGTATCGATTGATTTTCGATTCTTGATTGATTGATGATTCTTTTCGATTTGATGATCGCTGTATCAGACTTTTTAGACAATAATATAGTTCGCATGTCTTTAATTAAATCTGTAACAGATAAATAGTTGGAGGACATACGTAGCTTAGCGCTTTCCGACAAACGTGATTTTAAAACAAATACGATAAGTTGTTTTTGACCACCGTCATCAATCATAGAACTATACATCTCAATATTAGAAATTAATTGTTTGGTGACTTGTTCGTCGCCCGTCATTACCGGTAAAAGGGAAACTGCGGTTTTCATTTCGAACTTTTCTATGGTGCTTTCCGTACTATGTGAACTATCCGAACTAACAGCACAAAGCTGACTTATTTTTGAATAGAACAAAGTGATATTATTACTATACTTATAAATACTCTGAATTTGTTAATCTTTTATATCCTTATTTTTAATCTGTGCTTCTAACAAAGAATTCAGTGAACAAAATTTATCATATAAACATTTTGCCTCAACATATTTAGTTTCTCTTATCTTTAAAGACCTTCTACTTGGACCTAGTTTTGTAAGATAATCTTTGATATATTGCAATTCTTCACAAATTTGTATGACCTCACTGGCCATAACATAAAATAACCATGAACATAAAATAAATGCGATTATAATGCTTAATTAAAAAAAATATATACGTACATTTTAATCATAATTGAACTACGAACTTAACTACGAGAAGTAGATATTATTTTCGTTGCAGTTCAATAACATACTTTTATTTTATTTATACGCTTGCCGCACCGTAATTTTCACTTCACTTCACTAAACTTTTGATACCTCTATAGCAGGGGCGGCAGCCTCACGTTGTTGTCGACGCGTAAGGCTCATGAATCTTCGCAGCTCATGTCCATTGATTTCTTGCTGGATCCATTTTCCATGGCATTTACGATAATATCGCAACAGCAGTATTGCGCCTCCAACAATCAGAATAATGCAGATTGCAACCAGCACATAGTTTGTGGTTCTAGCATGCTCTTGCAGCTGCACCGTCGACGCCAAGTTGCCAGCGCCGTTTTAGGCAATTATGACTTCCTCCTTAGATTGTTGTTTGCCCATGATTTATTTTACAATCAACTTTGACGAACAATACGTAAATAAATTTTACCGAGTGATTCAATAACTCACGATGTAATAAAATCATAATTGAGTCTTAAACTGCACCAGTCCCTCAATGTTTACACTTTTGAGTCCTTTTACGACGTTTCACCGATCCTGGCAGGGTCGCCATATAAGGTTCAACACGGGTTACTAACAACAACCACCGTTAGGTTTGCATTATGATTTATTACTGACTTCTTATTACTAGGATACATGGGTTTTATAAGCATAAGTAGATACATACATCATAATAACTTTGACACTTAATTCCTCAACACTCAATTGACGTATGACTCTTATATTAAAATATAATATGCAGGCGGTTGCACCAAAAATATTGTGTATGTTTTTTTAACTACCCTCATTTTGAGGATTTTGAATTATCTACACCTAAAAGTCAAAAATTGATCACTGTGCGACGTTCGTCTTTGGGCATGTTGCACTATCGTCGTAGTGTTCGTCGTAGGCGTCTTGTAAAATATAGTGCAACACGTTGACCGTCGTAATTTTCGTTGCGCCCGTCCGCCGCACACCGACCACGTGCACCAAATCTTCAATCTTGTTTCCCTTTATGCCTGGCCCACTGATTTTTCTTCTTATAATCCCGGACGAGCCCCCAAAACTGTGGGACGCAGGCAAAGAGTCCGTCTTTTTTAACACAAACGTATTTATTTCGTACTTTAGAGCACCCACAGTACAAGTACCGCCACAACGTTACTTTCCTCTCCTCGTTCATTAGTTCTATCCCTGCTCCATCCGTCAATCCCTCTTTCACCCATGCATCCCGTCTCGCTCTTACACAAAGGCAAAGGTGACTGGAGTGTTCAGCCTACATAATTGTTCTGGGTTTTTTCCTTTCTACAAAGAATTTGTGTTCAGGTAAATAAAAAGAAAACCGAAAAATTGCTTCATTTACTGAATGTTGAAATTACTGAAATCGATATTAAAAACTATTTGACCCCGTCGAGCAATCTTTAGCCTGGGTAGTATTGTAATAACATCTTCTAAGTGATGCATAGTGCAAGTGTCATCAACTACTGGTTACGTGAAGGTGGTTCCTTTTTCACATTTAGACTCCTTAACCTTTCGCACAAACTTAACTTAGGAATTTTCCATGAAGCTGAGCAGGTTGGTGGCGGTGCTGCGGGCCGGGCGGAACCCGTGCTGCGCGTCCGTTAGCCGCTCCACCACTTGCTCCTGCAGCCTGCTCTGCACCGCAGCCTCCAGCACCTTGGCCGGCGTCGACAGCACCGCCACCGGCCTGTTTCCGCTCACGTCCGGACCCGACCTACCCTTGGGGACCGGGACCACCCTCGTTCACTTCCACCGTGCCGGGAACATTGCCCGCTCTAAACTGGCGTTAAAAATATAAAGTAGCGGTTCCGCTAGTACCAGGCCGCAATCTCTGAACAGAAACGCGAGTATACCATCCGGGACGGACAAGCGTTTGGGTTTCAGCTTGCAGAGCGCGGCCCTGACGTCCTGAAGGTTCAGGCGCTGCAGGCGCACACGCGCGGCACACGGCCGCGCCGCCGCCGCCGCCGCGTACACCGACTGGAAGTACTCCGCGAACGCCCGAGCACACTCCCCCTCCTCGAGTTGCTGGCCGTCCTTTATGATAGTCTGTCTGTTTACTCTACTTCTCTTTGAATCCACATATTGCCAGAAAGATTTAGGATCTTTTGCGAATCGGTATTGATTTTTATTCCTGTGCTCCCTGTGTGCTATTTCTATGGATTTTTTTATCCGCGATCTCAGAATTATCAGAATGCCTTGTAATCGTCATCCCGTTTTGTCTTTTTATAACGTTTGTGATGTCCAGCCTAATTTTAATACTATGAGTGGGTACTCATAGTACAGGATCGGGTGATAGCTGAAATACGTACATATTACATATATACTACTCAAAACAAAATAAGGGCCACGAGGTATTTTGTCTGTACCATGAAAATAATAAAACCAATATTATTTTTTTTGTCTCCATAACGAAAACTAATGTTGTTTTTACCGTGTAGACCAATAAATTTATTCCAATAATAATGATTAAAAAGTTTATTTGCTTTTGAAAGAAAAAACACATTTAAGGTTAAAAATAAAAACAATGTAAAGTTACTGAAAACAAAAGAAAATACTCCATGCTCATCTTTTAGTAACGGGTATGCCCCCCTCGTTTCGTTACGCACTCCTGAAGCCTGGAGTGCATGCTCTCAATCAAATGCCTGACATTTTCCATTGGAATCTCTTCCCAGGCTCTTTTAACAGCGTTGATGAGTTGCTGTTGGTTGTGGATTTCCTGATCACCGTCTCTAACTCTTCGTTTCAACTGATCCCACATGTGCTCTATTGGATTTAAGTCCGGACTGTTCGCCGGCCACGGCAAGACTTGAATTTGAGACGCTTCCAGTACAAACCGAGTCGCTTGAGCCGTGTGTGCACGAGCATTGTCTTGCATCAAGATGAATCCAGGACCCGCTCGCTGGGCAAATGGGATCACATGTGGTCTGACGACTTCCTCAATATACCGCTGAGCAGTAACAGTACCCTCATTTAAAATAGCGAGCTCAGTTTTGCCGTGTAAGCTTATCCCGCCCCAAATCATTACATTTGGACCACCAAAACGATCGACTTCATGGATGCAGGCTTCTGAAAATCTCTCGCCGCGTCTTCTCCATACTCTAATACGCCGATCGTCGTTAAAAAATTTAACTTTGCATTCGTCTGTGAAGAGCACCATGCCCCATTGGTTTATGTCCCAGTCCAAATGTTGACGGGAAAATCTTAAACGATTTGCACGATGATTTCTGGTTAATGGAATACGGACAACTCGCCTTCTTGATGCCTGCTGGTCTTCATGCAATCGTGGTCACTGACACGAGTACCCGTTGTGAGCCGTAAACGATTTTGCAGCTTGCGGGCCGTCGTTGTGCGATCTCGGCGCGCACTTAATCGAATGTAACGATTCTCTTGAGCTGTTGTAATGCGAACTCTGCCCGAACCAGGTCTTCTTCTAACACTGCCGGTCTCTTGGAAACGATTCCATAGATTTTGAATAGCTCTTCGAGAAAATCCCAATTGCAAACCCACAGATCGCTGCAAATGACCTTCTTCAATCATTGTAACGGCTCTGGTTGCTGTCAGCGAGTCCATATGACGCCTGCGTGCTTGTGGCATATTGCAAAAGATGTTTCTGACTCGAGATATCAATGAACTCTGATAATTTCTAATAAACCAAGAAGCTAAGGAAAGCAAAACGTCAAAGAAAATAAATAAATAAATAAATAAATGTTTCCCACACTCACACCAATTATCTAGCCCCAAGAAAAGCTTCCTTAAGAAACTCGATATATGGTTAACTAGACAACGGATAAACATACTTAATATACTTAAATACATACTTATTATACATAGGAAACACCCAGACCCGAAACAATATAGAAAAACAGGTATTTCTAAATTGATCCGACCGGGGATCGAACCCGGGACCTCAGAGATAGCGACGCCATGAAAACCGGTGTGCAAGCCACTCGACCAAGGAGGTCGTCAAAATGCAATCAAAATTTTCAAAAATATTTTAAATCAAATTTTATTTAAAATTGTTGCCAGCATTAGATGAATACTACAATATTAAAAAGTTTAGGTATCAAAGAGTTTGTATACTCAATATTTTACTACTTTTAATTTGTAAATGTTTAATAATTTACACCAAAATGAAAAAATACCTCGTGGCCCTTATTTTGTTTTGAGTAGTATATATATATATCAATAGATACTCATATAGATAAAACATCCAGACACAAGACAAACACAAACCATTATATGAATGTTTGGCCTGGGCGGGATTCGAACTCGCGACGTTGGTCCAATTTTAAATGAAATGTTTAATGCCGGAAATTGTAGATAGTAGACAAGCACGTGGAATGCCAATAAGATATAGCCTGAGTCACACGATGATTTCTGGTTAATGGAATACGGACAACTCGCCTTCTTGATGCCTGCTGGTCTTCATGCAATCGATTACGAATAGTTTGGTCACTGACACGAGTACCCGTTGTGAGCCGTAAACGATTTTGCAGCTTGCGGGCCGTCGTTGTGCGATCTCGGCGCGCACTTAATCGAATGTAACGATTCTCTTGAGCTGTTGTAATGCGAACTCTGCCCGAACCAGGTCTTCTTCTAACACTGCCGGTCTCTTGGAAACGATTCCATAGATTTTGAATAGCTCTTCGAGAAAATCCCAATTGCAAACCCACAGATCGCTGCGAATGACCTTCTTCAATCATTGTAACGGCTCTGGTTGCTGTCAGCGAGTCCATATGACGCCTGCGTGCTTGTGGCATATTGCAAAAGATGTTTCTGACTCGAGATATCAATGAACTCTGATAATTTCTAATAAACCAAGAAGCTAAGGAAAGCAAAACGTCAAAGAAAATAAATAAATAAATAAATAAATGTTTCCCACACTCACACCAATTATCTAGCCCCAAGAAAAGCTTCCTTAAGAAACTCGTTATATGGTTAACTAGACAACGGATAAACATACTTAATATACTTAAATACATACTTATTATACATAGGAAACACCCAGACCCGAAACAATATAGAAAAACAGGTATTTCTAAATTGATCCGACCGGGGATCGAACCCGGGACCTCAGAGATAGCGACGCCATGAAAACCGGTGTGCAAGCCACTCGACCAAGGAGGTCGTCAAAATGCAATCAAAATTTTCAAAAATATTTTAAATCAAATTTTATTTAAAATTGTTGCCAGCATTAGATGAATACTACAATATTAAAAAGTTTAGGTATCAAAGAGTTTGTATACTCAATATTTTACTACTTTTAATATGTAAATGTTTAATAATTTACACCAAAATGAAAAAATACCTCGTGGCCCTTATTTTGTTTTGAGTAGTATATATATATATCAATAGATACTCATATAGATAAAACATCCAGACACAAGACAAACACAAACCATTATATGAATGTTTGGCCTGGGCGGGATTCGAACTCGCGACGTTGGTCCAATTTTACATGAAATGTTTAATGCCGGAATTTGTAGATAGTAGACAAGCACGTGGAATGCCAATAAGATATAGCCTGAGTCACAATTAGATTTGCAACCGGGTACAAGCACAAGAGAAATAAATTTTGAAGAGTTTTGAGAGTAAACATAATAATATTTTGAATTTAATTTTTATAAATTTGTTTTATTTGATACTCTTTGTTCTATTTATGCCAAACAGTCTTTAAAATAAATAACCGTGCAATCCTTTCTGGTGAATACTTAACTTAGGCCATGAAATAATATAAGGAAGCTTGGACTGTTTAGGTATTTACTCATGTGGTAGTAAAACGCTACGATAGCGCCCGCCACAAGCGAGCGATTGACGAACTAAAAGTGAATGACGGCGCTCTCGCTCTAAAATAAGACTGATTGTAGCAACCGCTTCAGTAGCAGTCGCGTTGCCATTGTGCAATTAGAAACTGGTTGCTTTTTTTCGTTAATAAGAACACCGAATAGAACTTGCACGAGCTACGAGTCTCTTTCAACAAAAGAAGAATACGAGTAGTGTAGTCGTCAACTGAACATAAAGCTAGGATGCAAAAATTTTCATTTACTAGAAAAAACTGTTATTCGTAGATTAAGTTGCGTCACAATAACTGTCACAGACAAATTTTATAGATAACCTAACAAAATTTCGTTACGTTTGAATCAATATATTGACTAATGAATAACGAAGAAGATTATTTTGGCCCTCGCCCAACATGGTTTAAAGAAAGGACATAGTACTTTGAAGATAACGACGACTTCGCCATATAAGATTCTGTTTGTCAAAAGCGTCTGTGTATAATTTGCTGACAAAAATTGAGCATCGTCTGGAGTATGCAACAAATAGGTAGGTGAGTTGTATGCACTCGTTATATTTACGTGCTGGACCGGGCAAAATGTATTTCGGATTTTTCGATGCACAGCCCCCGGGTTTGTGGTCACCACCGCATTTGGCAAGCGTGGTGATTAAGCCATTACCCATTAATTATAGCGATGACTTGATTTCAATGATGGAGGCGTTTGCCCAACAGTTATAGGCTGATTACTTTACTTTACGTATTAAAGAAGTACGCTATTCATGACTTCTTATTGCTTTATAATATTCTCTGTCAATTAACAATCAATACAACAGAATATTTGAGTTATTCAAAACGTCAAGCAGACATTATCCTGGTTAATTAAAAATACGCAGCGCCATTGCTCAGGTATGGTATGAATGTACTTTTATGCTTGGTGGTTAATATTTTCGTTGGTTTAATTCGTTTATCGTCACCGAGTAACTATGCGAGCGTAACTTACCCATAGATTAATCTGGTAAAATGAAACCAAAGTTAGCCGTAGATTAAATCATAAGAGTAAAGTTATACTGGAATAGCTATTCTCGTATAAATTGGATGTTGGTAAAATCTACCCTAAGGGGCTTATTAATAAACAAAGTGTAAGCTTGGAGTAGTTACTCCGTACTTTGTCTCTTTTACTCTAATATGAAATGAAGTTTACATGACAGGAACAAAACACGGAATAACTATTCGGAGCTTATTCTTTATTTATTTGTAAGTGATTTTAAAGTTTGGATATCATTTTTGATGTTTTTGATTATGAACCCCCAAAATATTGAATTTTTTCTAGTTAACTATTTACATTATATTCAAAAGAGGAAGACAAAAACATTCTAATTATTGTGCTAAATACTGTTTTATGGCCAATTTATGTTTTTTGTCCTAATAGAGTTTAAATATAACTGAATTTTAGAGTAGTAGTAGTACAATTAGTTACACTAATAATTTTATATATTTCAAAGTAAAAAATTAAAAAAATATATTTTATCATATAATATAGTTGTAGTACATTTAAGTGGACCATATAAAGCCTTTCCGTAGAATACGATTAAGCTTTCTTTCGCATAATTATTGAAATCAATATACATACATAGATTTGCGTAATACGGAAACCATGATCTAATGTGAACTAGTCCTAAACCCAATTTGTAACAATAAAATAAAATGCGAAGTAATTTTATAATCAAAGCTTTATCATTCAACCATCTTTGACAACAGAGCACTATGACCATTATGATACATGAGTAATAATTATGATGACTTAAACAGTGTCCGCGCTCACTACCTATATATTTTAACAGCAGCGCCGTTTATAAAAAAAAATTGAAAAAATGAGAAATTTTACTTATGTGACGTATTATTTATTTTTACCGGCGTTCCACGTTCTGTGCGATGGTGATATATTGAGAAGAGAGTTATATGCCAGTGCGGTAAGCGGTAACCATATCAATATCTTATCTACTCATTTATTTATTAATTTATGTATTAGTTACTAGCGACTGACACGGCCGGCGACTTTGTCCGAGTAAGCCACATCCCGTGGGATATTGTAAACTCGCCACGTTTTTAAAAGCTCCATACCGATGAAATTTCGGAAAATCCTGTTATATCTCTTGCCTACTATACGAAAAAGATTTGATGGCAAAACTTTAGCTTTTTAGGTTCAAGGGTGTGTGCTAGACGTTGATGAGCCAGTCAGTGAATGAGTTAAGTTTTCTCTTTATGTGTATTGGTTATAGTGTATTTTTAATGATTGCTTTCACAAGCTATGTATGTAGTTAAAAGAACAGAAAAACTAAAGCCGACCACTGTCGTCGTCATTATGCGACAAATGACAATGTATTGAAACAACTATCATTGTCACTAAACATTAGAATAACTATAAACGGGATTATTTCCATTACTTTTTGTCTTTGAGAACACATCCGTGCAGAAATATAATTGTGAGTTATACTTTTTAAATTTCTTAAAATATTTGTAACGGCATAAATAAATAATGAGACCATGTATTTATTTTTATTTTGCCCGCAACAGTTGCCTGATATAAAAGTTACATTTATCTCTTTATCACCTGCTTTCTCAGCAACCTTTTGTAAATAGTCGAGAACACAACTCCCAATCTCCACAGCACCTCTCTTGCCTTGTGTCATCCTAAAAGTAACAAAAACATCTCCATAACTTTTGTAATCATCACCACATTCATCATCTTTTAATTTATTTAACTCAGTCATTGTGAAATTTTAGCCATTTAGCTTTAATTTATCATAAAACGATGAGATATCTCAATTTGGACAGACGCATAAGTTACACTCATCAACGCCTTCACGAACTTTTTTCTTTTCATCTCGGCTTAGGTTTTTCTCTTTAATGTGAGTGTCATACTTTTCTTGAAGGGTTTTTTTAAGGCATTAGTTGAATTATGATATTGCAAGCAAAGATCGCATTGGTCTTTTTTTGGTTGGAAGAAACCAATATTAAATTTGTTAACAAATATGTTATAATAAATGTGGAAACGGCCAGAATCTCTATTTTTGCTTTTTTGGATATCTTGAAAGTGTCTAAACAAGTCAGCTATACTTTTTTCGCCATCAATATACTCCCTTGACGTTGATGCTCTCAAATAATGGGACTCAATTCGAGGTATAGAGTTCATAAATTCAATAATATCTGATTTCAATTCTTCGCTTACACTTTTATGGTTAATGTGTTTTCCTCTTTGTTCTTCACCTAAATAGTTTCCGCTTGTACCTTTAGATCTCACAGTGTGTATCATTTTTTGTGTAATCCCTAATATGTTGATGAAAAAAGTTTTACATACCCTTATTTTCTCGTCGTGATTTAATAAATAATAAGCATTGTTAGGGGCTTTAGGCCTTTCGGCATTCGTGTATTTATATTTTGGAGTAACAGTGGTCATACTTGATAATATAAACATTCTTTGCATTTGGAAATCCCCCATAGCCCAAAACGATTTAAAATGTTCCTCTCTAATAGCATCATTACTTTTTTCATTGCACTTTAATTTACATTTTTGAGTAGGTACAAGGTGGCTTCATTGCGCGTGCGCTGACCACTTTTTTGGTATTTGCGGATAAGTATTCTTGACCCAAATTACGCTTAACTTTTCCCAAGTTTTGTTTCCATTGAGTAGGATCAGCCTTACGTTTCCGTGTTCTCTTCACTACTGTTTCATCAGCAGCAAGTGATGCTAAGGTTGCATTACTCGAAGTTGTACTCACCGACCGATGTCGCCTCCTTTGTTGTTCTACATCATACGTTGGGTCGTGGTCACTTAAGTCTGCATAACTTTCGTCAGTATTTATCGGTGACATTTTATAATTTACTATAGCGCCCCGTTTGTTCAAGATGGCTTCAGCGTTTGGTTGACTTAATAGAAAAGGTGAAGTAGAACATGGTAAAACATTTGACTCTTCGTAGGATGGTTTACCATCCATACTACTTTAGTAGATTGTAGTAAATCAATTTGATCTTCATGAGAAGGTGAAGTAGATTGTGGTCGATTATTTAGCTCTTCATGGTGTTGTGAAACATTAGGTTCTACTGGAGAGCACGCACGGGTCGAATTGGAGCTGGTGTTTGTGGAGGAACTACTCGAACTAGAACTGCTGGTACTTGAGGAGGATGAAGATGAACTTGAGCTGCTGGACGATGATCTTGACGAACGCTTCGACGCAGTTCCATGGCACAGTTATTTTCGGCCGAGGATGTCGTTTGCAAAGTTTTGTCAATTTCTTTATTTCTCACCAGAATATTCTCCTTCTCCTCTGTATGTTCTATCCTAAAAGAAAAACGCTTTATTGTAAGATTTTTTTCTTAGATTATGAATTTAAAATCAATTTATAAAACAATACTTACTTTGTCTTGTTGGTTGTCCTATTAAAAAAAAAAATTGTTACAAGTAATTTTTAATCTTCATGTTATTTTATCCAGAAAAATAATATGCTTATTTTATTAAATGTGTTCACATCAGTGTAGTCTATCGGAGCTATAGCGATTGAACCACGATTTTCTGCATTCAATCCGAGCATTTCGTTCGACTATCGAACGCTTACAAAGTACCTACAGTGCTTCATTTTCTTAATGTCTCTCGGTAATCATCGCATTTCCTAATGCAATCGAATAATAACTTTCATGTCCATTAAGGCGAAGGGTAGAGCGCACTGGCGCCACCAATTGATAGTTTGACAATTACTAACGGACCGGATCTTTTTTTAAACATTGCGTACGGCGTACCGTCCGATAGCAGGAAAGCATCCATAGTATTTGTTTAATAATTGTGCACTACTTTTGTTGCGTGGTTTATTCACAAAACGGGTTATCGCATTTATTCACAAACAATGGCCACTTTTAGTGTTAGCGAATGAATACAAAAACAAACCTAAAAGTAGTGCACAATTATTAAATAATGGATGTTTGCCTGGTGTCGGGGGGTCCGCAATGTTTGAAAAAAGATCCAGTTTAGCAGTTATCAAATTAAATCCATTGGCGGCGTTGGTGTGCCTTATCCTTCGTCTTAATTATTAGATGTAATATCATGTATAATAATTTGAATTCAGAACAACGTACTTTATTTTTGTTTTGTTTGGATTTTATTTTCGTTTTGTTTTGATCGTGTGAACTTTAAAGAACTGTAAAGCTATAAGTCGTAAATCAATTACGTATGATAGAATAGTTTTTCTTAATTCTAAAATATATTAATAATAAGTAAAAGGAGTACCTAGAAGCAACTCTATATACCTACTCTATAAATGGTAAAAATCCACCATAACACGAAATTTTCCGAGAGAAATAGAGACATTAAGAAAAGGATGCACTGTAAGCAGATAGCCTTCGATTAATTAATTGATCGAAGCAGATGGTATTTGCACAGGTCGGATACAGTAGTCACGAATAACTTAACGTACTGGGCCCGCCTGGGTATCGCCTCGGTGGATGAGTGGCAGAGCGCTCGGCCCGAAACCCGAAGGTCCCGGGTTCAATTCCCAGGTGGGGCAAAGTGTGTTTCGGATGTTTCGATGCATAGCCCGAGTTTGTGATCACCAACCCGCACTTGGCAAGCGTGGTGAGAAAACCAATACCCATCAATTGTAGTGATGACTTGATTTCAATGATGGAAGCCTTTGCCCAGCAGTGGGACAGTATATAGGCTATTTACTTACTTTACTTACTGGGCCCGTGGTGGTATATGGCTTGTTCTCCCTATTCATCCATAGGGAAGGCTCGTACCCCAGCATTGGGGACATAAAATGAGCTGATAATGATGATAGTGTTTAAAGGAAGCTCTTTGAATTTACAATTTGTCTAATTTTGTTCTCACAGCCTCAGCTGGTGAGGTTAGCCGGCTACCCAGTAGAAAAGCACTTCGCCAACACCGACGACGGATACATCCTGCAAATCATCAGAATACCACACGGCAGATTGCCGGCAAAAAAAGAACATGCTAGCAGAAAGAAAAAGGCCGTAGTTCTGGTGCACGGCCTAGCTGGAAGTTGCGACAATTTCATAATCATGGGTCCTAATAGGAGCTTGGGTAAGGTCTGCGATATTTCTGTTGTGTCCATGCCTTTAGCAAGCTCAATCAAAATATGCTTATTTTACATAGCATTCAAAGACTTAATTATAGCACTCTCCTATTAAAGGCAAATAATATGCGCCAATAATATACATTGGGTATATTTTAAGTGCTCACCAAAATAATTTTTATACCTAAGACTAAGTACCAAGTAAAATAAAGTAACTCCATATACATTAAACCGATTTTATACCGAGGTCCCTAAAGTAAACCTTTCAAATTCCAAAATAAATATACACAAATCAGAATAATTGTAATAATTGTACGTTTTGTATATATATATATTTTGCTTGCCAAAATGGATTAATCCTCATCAAATATTGTTTTACTGAAACAATATTATTATTATATTATTGATACCAAAAACTACAGTTCTAATTTGCCTTAGTGTAATTAAATTCAAAATATATTATTGTCAAATTAAGATTACAATCGTTTCCCTTTATTCTTTTACCCCGCAACCCGCACGGCCGCCACCGGCAGACGGCATAAATTTTAAAATATTTGAAATGCCGAAATGTTTATTAAAAACGAAAGCGTGTGGTCTTTTCAAAAGGTACACCACACTGAAGAAGGCTTAAAAAGATACTATCGATGCAATAAAGTAAAATGGCGTGGATTTCAGTGTTCGGCAGCAATTCATTATTGCTGCCGAACACTGAAATCCAATCCAATCCATAACAAATGTGTTATTCGATGCCTCGTCAGACGAAGTGTTATTATATCGGACGGAAAGTCAGTCAGGGAATACTCAAACTGATTCACTTCTCCAGTGACTCTGTTATGGTATACGGGTACGCGACCCCGGCTTCCCGCTACTGCTGACTCACACCTGTCTTCCGAGGCAGTGGTATCCATATTATACCCTTCCCCTTTCCTTATTCCCACCCTCAAATTTATATTCCCTGGTTCCCTGGGCTGATTCCCCACTATAAAGTCTCTGAGCCTGCAGCGGTGTGGAAGGCGGACACCGCCAGAATGGCACTGAACCCGGCAACCGCAGCGCTGCAGCAGGGCATTTGTGACGTGCCTCAAAGGGCGTATGTCGGGATCCGAGAGACATACGGTCAGTCGCTGCATCTTGTAGGTCTAACTAGTCGTAGCGGACTCCCGCTCCACTAGTAACTAGACCTGGAAGACGAGAGAGTGGGTTTGTGTATGCGCAAATGCTCACCCACTAATATATTCCCGCGCTGATGACTCCTGGCAAGTGACCTGGACATTGAATGCAAGTCCTGCGGCGGTTATTCATCATAAATTCATTGTGCACTTATGTTATTTTATGTATATGTTGACACACTACTGTATTTAATTTTACTTAAAACAGAGACGAACCTCACCAAATAGGTCCCACCGGAAGACCAGCGCTGCTGCGACGTTGTGCTCAATGCTGCAGCAGCTTACGCTGAGGTGGGCTCTAGTTGGCCTCACACCATTGCTCTTTTTCTATTTTATTTGTTTTTTTAGTCTTAATTGATCTGTTTTTACCTTGTTTTTGTAATTGTCTTTTTTTGTGTGAGGTTAATAAATGTTTTTCTTTCTTTCTTCTTCTTTCATCTTCTTGATTACATTATTGTACGCAGGCAAGACCTGAGAGATGTACTTATCACAAGAGCAATGCGTAGTGCCCTGGGCTGGACTGACCATCGCCTTATCAGATCCAGGATGCGGTTGAGCTACAAGCCCCCGCGCAGAGCAAAACACAGGATGCCAGCTCGACTAGCCTTTGCGAAACTGGTCCACGATGAAGAGACGCAGCAAAGCTTGATGCGGAATTTGATGCTGTAATGTCTGGCACTGATGACATTACCTCAATAGATGCCAATTGGCTCTGTACGGAGTTTCTCAGCAGCTAATTGGTAAACCACAAAAGAAAAACTAAGATTAATTTGGTGACTCTGATGTGGAAATACGGCAGCTTGTTAAAAATTCTCGTCTTGCTTTGAGCGGTGACACTGGTGCAGGACTGCGCAGCCCTATTCAGCAGGAGCTCAAGGCAAAAGTCCGAGAACTGAAGGATAGTTGGTGGCGCCGCAAGGCGGAGGAACTGCAGTTGTTAGCTGACACTGGTCAATCTAAAAAGTTCTTCGAAGGGCTGAAGTCCGTATATGGACCACGCGCAAAAAAGACTGCCCCAGTATATTCGCGAGACAAATCCCGGAGATTGACAGATCCGGAATAGGTTCGTCTGGGTTGGGCTGAACACTTCAACGAAGTGCTGAATCCCGATAGTCAAGCCGCAGATCTAGCCTATATCAACTCGCTTGAGAACTTGCTATCAGCATCGAGTCTAGATGAACCACCGTCTCTCGCGGAGTTCAATGCTGCAGTACACCGTTTAAAAACGGTAAGTCACCAGGCTCGGACGGTCTCCCATCTGAAGTTTTCAAATACGGAGGGCCGAGTATCAAGTCCAGACTGTTTGACCTTATCAAAGTGATTTGGGACGTTGAGAATGTTCCGCAAGACTGGAGGGACGCTTCTATAGGCAAGTTGTATAAGGGCAAAGGAGACCACTCTGATTGCGGATCCTTTAGAGGCATTGCCTTGCTGTCCTCGGCTGGTAAAATACTGGCGCATATCATCAACAGACGCCTTAGTACCCTAGCCGAAAGTTTCCTTCCCGAGACTCAATGCGGGTTTCGTCCTAACAGAGGCACGGTTGACGCCATCTCTGTTGTGGACCTAGAGAAAGCCTTTGACCGCGTTCCCAGGACTGCCCTCTGGACAGTTCTGGAAAAGTGTGGTTGTCCTGTGAAGTTTGTCAATTTAGTGCGTCAGTTCCATGAGGGTATGACAGCCCGTGTACGTCACGAGAACAACTTCACAAAACAGTTTCCTGTCACCAGCGGTGTCAAGAAGGGCTGTGTTATGGCTCCGACCCTTTTCGCCATCTACTTTGCTGCAGTAATGAATGACGCCCTGAAGAACTGTAAGAATCCGATTTTCATAAACGTTCGCATGGACAAAGGCGTCTTCGACCTCACGCGATATAGAGCAAAAGGCAAGACACACTCAGTTCCGGTAACAGAAGTTCTGTATGCTGACGATGTTTGCCTTATGGCTGACAGCATGAGCGACTTGCAGACTTATCTCGACAACTTAGACGAATCCTGTCGCAAATTTGGCTTAGTAATCAGCGCTTCCAAAACCCAGATTCTTAAACAGCCTGCAAAAGGAAAATCTGCGGACGACGTTGCTGTTTACCTACGAGGAAAGCCTCTAGACTTAAACTTAAACTTTCCGGTATCTTGGGAGTCTAGTGCGCAGTGATAATCGTCTTGAGTCAGAGATTTCTGCACGGATCGCGAAAGCCGCTGCGGCCTTTGGTGGACTAAACCGACGAGTTTGGAAGTCACATGACCTGAAACTCCACATAAAGCTCGCTGTTTACAAAGCAATAATTCTACCTCTGTTGCTTTATGCCTCTGAGACCTGGTGCCTGTACAAAGGAGACATTAGACGGCTTGACATCTATCATATGAAGTGTCTTCGAGCAATTCTCTGGCTGAGCTGGCAGGATCGTGTTCCAAATTCGGAGGTTCTACGTCGAACAAAGATGTCCGGAATGGAGTGTCTTCTCATGAAAGGCCAACTTCGCTGGTGTGGGCACCTTGTTCGCATGGAGTCTACCCGGTTGCCAAAACAAGTGTTTTACTCTGAGCTTAGCTCAGGTAAACGCAAACCGGGAGGACAGTATCTGCGTTACAGGGACGTCTTGAAACGCCACCTGACTGCTATTAGCACGCCTGGTGAGGTGTGGGAGAAGCTTGCCACTCAGAGATCGAACTGGCGATCTGCTGTCAAACTGGGTCTACAAAACTTTGAACGTGCCCGTCTTGAAGATCTTGACGCCAAACGCCAGATTCGAAGAACTCGACCCAAGCCCTCTTACAACTATACATATGATGCAAGTGGGTCTCTTTATTGTGCTTCTTGTGACAGGGCTTTTAAAACCAAATTTGGTTTTGCAAGTCACGCTCGCGCTCATGCAAGGGCCCAGGCTAACGCTAACACTAACTAAGGGTGTCGCCGTCGACGGATACGTCTGGGAGGACATCATCATATCGGACGGAAGAGAGTCACGACCATGATTCGTCTGAATTTCTCACGACACGTGATATGTCCGCGGAAACCCGTAATGAAATAGATAAACTACTTGAACTCAAACTGAAACCAAAGGCAATTATGAATGCCTTAACAAAAAAAGATGGAATAAATGTACCTTCTAAGACGCAATTGAAAAATTACCTGGCCAAATTCGTCAAAAAAAAGTACGGACCGTCTATCATTAGCCTAGGAGAACTGAAAACATGGCTTATATCTCACTCACAAATTTCCGGAGATGGGCAAACTGCCTTTGTGGTTTCCTTCGAAGTTTCTGATGATGATAAAAACCCTTACTTTGGTTTTATGTTATCAACGAAATACCTACTGAGCCTGCATGCAATTGTGAAATTATTCACGCTGATGCAACCTATAAACTAATCTGGCAGGGTTTTCCAGTACTCATCGTTGGAACAACTGATCGTGACAGAAGCTTTCACACATTTGCTTTGAGCGTAACATCTTCAGAACAAACTGCTGACTTTACATGCTCCGCTGCTGCTGTCACTCTCTTCGTTTAAGGTCTCTTCAGAGCTGTATAATGACATTTATGGACCCCTAAGCACTGCATGTCTCATTTATTCATTTATTTATTCATTGCATATCACATTACATTACAATAGGTGTTAAAACATAAGCAAAGGTATACATGTGACGCCCTGCTAGGGCACAGCAAATAAGAGGGCTAACCATTTTAAAAATCTAGGTAATAATATAATATATATAACGCTAGTTTGGCCAGCATGCAATACAATAATAACAATAGCTGTACAGTACAATACAATCTACTATACTCATCATTAAAATCTACGAAAATTTAATATTTATAATTAATGGAGATATCGAAATATTGTTTATGTAATTATATTTAATTCTGAATTCTTTATAAATTATTATAAGAATCATTAAAAAAATCTGACAGGTTATAGTAACATTTTTCCAAAAGAAAGCTTTTTAATAATTTGACAAAATACTTAGGACTATCTGCGTTTTTTATGTAATTGGGAAGGTGGTTGTATATTTTGATTAACATTGTGGGGGGGCTAGACGAGACTAATTTTAATTTGGAGAATGGTATTTTAAGTTAGTTTAAGTATCTATCATTTCTCCTAATATTTTTTATTGGGGAATATAGTTTCGGATGTTTTTTAACAAATTTGCTTGACTCGAGAATGTAGATAGATGTAATTGTTAGGATTCTATATTTAATGAAGTAGGCTTTACATGATTCTAACTGGTCTATGGTAGTATTCGTATACATTTTTTTTGTAATATAAAAACTTTGTCAATATCGCATGAATTTCCACATAGAATTATGCCGTATGACATTACCGAATATGCGTAAGCATAGTATGCGGTGAGAGCTGTTTTGAAATCAGTTACCCGTTTGAGGCGCTGTAGAGCATAAATAAATGATGACATTTTGTTTAATATACTCTGTATATGCGGTTTCCAGTTTAAATGAGTGTCCAGATGTACTCCTAATAACTTAGCAGAGTTGACGGTTTCCAGTTTTGTATTCTTATAATAGTACTAGCTGACCCGGCAAACGTCGTTTTGCCATAAAAAAATAAAAAAAAAATTTAGGGGTGGACTACCCCTAACATTTAGGGGGATGAAAAATAGATGTTGGCCGATTCTCATAGATACCGGATGACCCGGCAAACGTTGTTTTGCCATAAAAAATAAAATAAAAATTTAGGGGTGGACTACCCCTAACATTTAAAGGGATGAAAAATAGATGTTGGCCGATTCTCATAGATACCGGATGACCCGGCAAACGTTGTTTTGCCATAAAAAATAAAAATAAAATTTAGGGGTGGACTACCCCTAACATTTAGGGGGATGAAAAATAGATGTTGGCCGATTCTCATAGATACCGGATAAGCACAAAAAATTTCATCAAAATCGGTCAAGCCGTTTCGGAGGAGTATGGCAACGAAAACTGTGACGCGAGAATTTTATATATTAGATGATATCTGCAATCCAGTTTTTTGATATGGTTTAAATTGGATGAGTTTTGTTTTATTTAAGTTAAGTTGTAAATTATGTGATTCGAGCCAAAGCATAATGTTATCTAATGTTAGGTTTAGCTTAGATTCTAATTCTTTAATATTTGAACAGGGCAGTAAAACGGATATGTCATCTGCAAAAAGTACACTATAGTCGTCCATTACGTTAGGCAGATTATTTACATATACAAGGAACAGCAGACATCCTAGGACGCTACCTTGTGGGATAGAGCCGGTTACAACGACTCTATCGGATCTACAGTATGATATTTTACCTGTCTCAAAGTTTATGTTTTCGATCTCCACATATTGAGCGGTTACTGAGATAGGATTTGAACCAATCGTGGGTTATTCCTCGGACTCCTGTTTGATATAGTTTTTCCAATAAGATTTTAAAATTAACTCGGTCATAGGCTTTACTCATATCAAGCAAGAGGCCTACTGCAACTTTTTTATTATTTATTTCGTCTAAAACCTTTTGTATATATTTGTATATTGCCAACGAGGTGGAGCGGTTTTTCCGAAAACCCATTTGATGTTCATGTATGATGTTAAATTTTTCGTAGAATGAATATAATCGACCTATCATTACAGTTTCTAAAATTTTTGATGACGTTGGAAGCAATGCAATTGGTCTGTAATTATTGATGTCAGCTGTTTCGCCCTTTTTATGGGCTGGCTTAATTTTAGATATTTTCAGGGCGTCCGGGACCCTATCCTCTGAGAAAGATTGGTTGATCAGTAATGTGTAAGGATGGGTTAATAAGTTGGCGCATCTTTTAATTAAAATAGGTGGGACTTCGTCAATGCCAAACGATACTTTGTTTTTAAAGTGATTTAATATAATATTAATTTCTTTAGGCTCTACAGGACTAAGGAAAAAAGTATTTTCGACGTTGCTTATGGCAGAAGTTTCTAATGTATTAGTAGGGGTTAAAGGTGAATTTCCAATTGATGCAAAAAAGTTATTAAAGGCATTAGCCACTTCTTTCGGGTCACAAATTTTTTTTCTTCTGATGTTTTAAGTAGTATATTTTTATATTTCCTAGGGTTTTTGTTTGTTTCGTTATTTATGATTTGCCACATTGATTTAGTTTTGTTTTGGGAGTTTTCAAACTTTAATTTGTTATTTAATTTCTTAGATTTATTTACTACTACTTCTACTAGTCTCAAGTCCTCTATCTTAGCTTAGCAAATAGAAAACTATTTTCTCTGACCGAGGGGCCCCTAAACGGCGCGGAGCTCATAGGCACGTGTTAATCCGGTACTGGGTATTTTGGTTCATGAACCAATAATTACGGGTCAGTTGGTATCTTCGGGTGCTCCTAACCTAGTTTTTGTTATTGATCGGTGAGTTTTTTCCAGCGTATCTGCTGGCCGATGCAGGGTATGACGTGTGGCTCGCTAATCTACGAGGTAATTACTACACGTCTCATCGGAAATTTACCAGAAAAGATGCAGCATTCTGGGATTACAGGTTAATATATTTCTGTACCACAATGAAAAAGTGCTTGGTTTTCGTTTACTGATACTGATAGTATACTGACGATAAGAGCGAAGATCGAAGTGTTCCTAGAAAAGAGTATCTTACCTAATACCTATTACTAGGAAATAACAAGCCATTAACCATTCCTTATCTGTGTTCAAATATGTTCAAGCTCGGAACACAAGAACGAATAAAGATAAAAAAAAATATGCCATCGAAATCTTACTGGACATGACAAAAGCAAACTCTACGAGCAATTGGCACGCGTGGTGATTAAGCCAATACTCATCAATGATTACGCCGACTTGATAACGAATTATTAAAAATGAGGGAACCAGGAGAGGAATAGATTATAAAGACGAATCATTACTTTTCTATCTATTCTACTGCAGTTTCCACGAGCACGGCCTATACGACGCGCCCGCCTTCATCGACCAGATACTGAAAGTGACTGGAGTTCCGAAGCTGCTGTACATCGGCCACTCCATGGGGTGCACCACCTTTCTCACGATGCTGGCTCTGCAGCCGAGGTATAACAACAAGCTGGTGGCTTTCGTGGGACTGGCGGCAGCAGGATATATGGACAACATGAAAACCTTGGCGAACTTCGTGGTCAACACCGTCGATTTTCCCGTAAGTTATTTTATATCCTTATTTTCATACTAATTATACTGTGTTTCATATCAACGCTTTAAAAAATCCGGTATACAGCTGTGTATTTTTTCATTTTGTGTAGGTACATGTATAATGCGCATTTAATGTAACTGATCCTTTGCAATGTTTTCTTGAACATTTCCGGACAGAAGTTCCACATTTATTTTCACGATGCAAATAATGCATGTGACCGGCCCTAATTAAAAGTTGGCCTCCGTGGCTTCTCTCCATAAAACAAAAATGTTGGCTTTGGTTACCCCTAGACGGCTCACCTGAATCCTCCACTCAATGTTTTACGAATAAAACGAATAAAATGCAGTGACCGTTCTAATACGTAACAGACAAACGGCTGTGTCAAAGTCATGCTTGTTGTGTGAAGTATGTATTGTTTCTCTACGATATAGAAACTTCAATTGCCTATTTATTCTAAAGAGGTTTGCTACACACTCAAAAAATCGTGATACCATTGGTCGAAGTCTTAAATATGTGTACACTTTAGTACCTTGACTCTTTAACGTCATATTTAAACTGCCACATTACTATATGAAATTGTCTTGGTGAATGAAAAGGGCAAGGTACTTAACTGTGAACATATTATGGCTTTGACTTCGACTAATATCATTATTGCGATTTGGAGTGTTAAAAAAAGTGTTTCGGAATAAATGGGAGGAAAGAAAAATTACGTCAGGGAATAATAGCAAGCTAAAAATATTCTACAAAAAAATAAAACGAATGTAAAAAAACGCGTTTGTAAATAAATGCGAGCATAAATTTCGCTACCAAAAAATAGTGAGAAAAGGAAATTTTAAGAATGGGAAATTATGCGACTAAAGATAATGGCGAAAAGAAAATTAGCTTCAAAGAAAAATGCGTCTGGGAAAGTCATCTAACAAATCCGCTTGATCAGCCGTTTGAGAGTATTGCACTTAATAATAGCCTACTTTACGTAATTATGTTTGCACCTTACATCAAATATGGCTTTATGACTGATATTGAGACTAGTGTCTGGAGAATATACATATAAGTGTACCAGGAATACTTGTTTAAGAAGTATTTCCTTTCTGTGCTTTCTTTGAGCAATTGAATTTATTTGACTGAAAATTATTGTCCCTATTCAAAAAGGTCTGTGAAGATCGATGGCGCAGTGGTTAACGCGCCCGGTCTGCGAGTACTGAAGTTAAGCGACTTTTGCACAGGCCGGTCATCGGGTGACCAATAATTTATCATCTCTAGCTACTCCCGTGCTTCGGAAGGCACGTTAAGCCGTTGTTCCCGGCTATATTAGCAGTCGTTAACAACCACCAATCCACACTGGGCCCGCGTAGTGATTTATGGTCCGTTCTTCCTATCCAGCCAAAGGCGAGTCAAAGTCAAATTTTATTAGTATTAGTCAAATAATCTTAAAACTTAAACATAAAATGAGTGTCACACTTCCTTTAGGGAAAGGAAAACTAAAGAGACTAGAATATTTGTTACAATATTTATTAGCACAGGTACGTGGTTTTTATTTTTACCGAAAGTACAAAGAAGTCCCTTAATCACGACCACTGTCCTGGAATTGCAGTGTCACAGGTCCAGTATTGATGGTTGGCAGGGCAGATAATGGTAGTAGCAACAGGTAGTATAATTTGCGGTACCGGAACGATGAACCCTGAAATGACGTAAGCTGACATTTTACAAATATTCCAAATGTCTAGTCTGACTGCAACATCCTATATCAGCAAGCGAAGCGGCCAACAGCGGAAACAAATGGTAATGATGAGCATAAATAGTGATCAATGATGAGGCAACAATTAACTAATTAATCAAAATAACAATAATTATTAAAATTTAGGCATAACGTAACATGCCCAAAAATAAAAGGGAAAGGTAAATAATATAAAATAAAATATAAAATAATCTCAACTCAAAACTATGTTACGAGTAAATGCAAAAAGTAAATAGAGATTAGTTCTATGCTTAATTAAAAGGCTTAATTACGGTTCTAGTCAAAGTCACTTCAATGTCATAGCAATGCTATAGCGGCAAAACGGAAATACCGTTATGAGTACACCTACATCGATCAAATTAATGAACATACATAAATAAATTACAACTATGAAATAGCAGTATGCTTAGGCAGTCGCTTAGGCAAAGCGTATATTACAATAATGTTAAGCATTATATACATGACACTGCGCGATTCAATCAGCGTGCAGCGAACAATTCACTACTGTGTACTACAACTAAAAGCTTAAAATTATAAAGAATACTTTGCAACACTTACCCAATTTGGGGAATTTAAGTACACCTAAATTACAAAATACGTGTTTTCTTATTGGACAATTAGATTGCCAACTCAATTGCACTGCATAGGTAGTTGCGATGTTATATTTCGTTCAACTCAGTGTGCGTCTTAACCCGAACGGAGCTAGCTCGCAATGAGTGTCCCCCGATGCTCTGCCCGATACCCCGCTCGGCCAGCCGGTGTCCTTCAAATCGCTTTCTCCAAACCGGCTATCGTGCGAGCGCGTAGCAGCCCGTAATCAACCAATAAGTTGTACCAATAGTTTGGATGTTCATTGAATGTAGGAATCTTATTTATAAGGTGTATGCTGAATTAAGTATTAAGTTCAGTTTTTTATTTCTTTATTAGTAATAGCTTATTATTAGGGTTTTTGTTGTAAGTGTGTCTAACTTTATGTTTTTATTAAGATTATATAGTATTAAACCCCATTATTGTATCGAAGTGAAAAGTCGTTACATGAGCTGATGATGATGATGATGATGATGAGGAATAAGTACTTGTTTAAAAAGTATCTTCTTCTTGTCCTTTCTCTGAGCAAAGGATAGATTTGATTGAAAACTATTCTACTTCTCTAGACAATTCTGCGCAATAGGGGCATACACTCGATCACGATTCCGCGTGACATTCTCGAGTTCGTGTTCGACACGTACTGCACCATCAGCCAGGCGCAGACCGACATATGCATGAGGCTGGCCTTCATCTTTGTGGGGGAAGACTACGAGCAACTAGACTGGGTGAGTCCTACAACAACTCCAATTCCTTTTTTTTTTTGAGTGTTTGCTGATTGCCTTAGACGGCATTTTCAGCTTCACCGGGCATTTTTGGGGGCGGTGAGAGACTTAGAGGGTTCCTCAAGTCTTGTGAAACGAATCACCTTCGGAGGTTTTCTAGAGGGAACGGCATCACGCACTAGTGCGCGTCCCCGTGCCCTACTAGATTCTCCGAAGGGTTCGGGTCGGATCGTCGCTGCAAGCGGTGCGCGAGGAATAAATCCGTCAGTAGGTTTTTTTTTAGTTTATGGCTTCGTGCGTTTTGCACATTTAGCCAGTGTTAAAGTTCTTTTTCTTACAAGTTATATAAATAACGAAATAAAGAATGAAAGTTGAGTAAACACTTGAGTATCAGTAAAGATGTGGCGCTTTACTGAGACCTCACGCGGACTTCTTGAGAGAATTTGAAAAGTGACGTTGCATTGTTTTGTTTCATGCACGTTCATGAACACATAAAGATCTACCATTATTCCACATTAATATTCGACATTACAAAATTTTAGAAAATAAAACAAAACCGCAGACTCTTTACTTTCCCGCCAAGAAGTGGTATATTATATTTCGTTTTTCATGAGGTGTAAAATGGATTAACCCCATAAAGTGGATATTGTTTTTCTTTATTTGTTTATTTATTTATGTATTTATTAAGAGATATATGGTGGATATTTTCCTCGCGCACTGCTTATTTACTTCGCATAGCTCCGGTAGAAATGCAGCCTTATCGCCACCATCGACCACACGGTCTACGGTGTCACTTATTCAGCGTAGCCACTTTTCCGTCGCGGACGAAGACTTTTCGTCGCTTACATAACTAACTGTCTTATCTCATTTATGTATTTTTACGGTACAGACGTTTTCCAGCTGATAGTTTTCAAACAAGTATTGTAACTTATAGTAGTGGACTTTGTAAACATAGTTGTATATGTGCACTGTGATAGTGATAGTTTAAATTAAAAATTTGTTATGCGAGCGACGATTAAGTCACTCATTTTTTGTCGCACTATCAAAGGGTGGAATAGTCTCATCTCATTTCAGTAACATCACCATACTCTCTACAGCAATAAAAACCACTTAAAATTAACAATTTCAATTTATTTCATTAACCTTTAATAGGTTATTGTACATTTGCCACAAAGTGAATTCTTCACTGAAAACAATATGTGAAAATTTGCTACACTTCTATTTTTATAAAGTAAATAAGTTTGGATTTAGACCTGTGACGAACTTAAACATATTTTTAATGCATGCGACTTTACTTTCAATGTATGGAGTGTACAAAAATGTAACAAACCTACTGTATTGTGGCAAATGAACAATAACCCCCTTTAATATACGCGAGCGCTGATCAGCAGAGCCGCCAAGCAATACATTTTTTATTGTGTCTGTTGTTGTGTTACGGCAGACGACGGAATATTACTCGTATAATTGTAATTTCTTGGCAACCCAAAAGGAGAATGCCCATCGTAGTATGGGCTTTAGTATCGCTACATATGATTTTGTACAATGATGATTTTTATATCAAAAATTAAGTTTTTTATTTTCATAAAACCCTGTTAAATAATTTGTCTTAATTTCTCCGGCGAGAAAGCCATATTATTTAGTAATTAAATTCACTTCCATTTAATTTGATTTTTTTGACATGTCGAGTTGTCGTTGTCTCCTCAGTGTTGCCATTTTGTAAAAAGCAAATCGATTTATCAAAATATAATCGATTCACTTGTAGTTATTTCATTAAAATAACGAATTGGCTTATGTTTATGTGTCAATAATTCAATATGATATGTAAAATATATTAAATCGCATTACAGTATTGTAATGCGATAGTTGTCGCGAAAAAAGTAGTCAGATCTGTTTGGAACTATGTATGTTACGTATGGACTCGAAAGTCTAAAATACAAGTTTAGACCTCTTGTTACCCGTTTTTTTACCCGATACAGGGCCGGTACCATACGGCTGTCATTACTATCGAGTGGTTCAGAAAAAGATAAACACATCGCACCGGCTCGGTGTCCATTAAAAAAACAGTCGTTAACAAGCGGCCTTAGGGTCGTACATGATACTAATGCTAGTGACTGTACATACCAGAAAAAATTACCTGGAGGCAGATCGTTTATCTGTCTGTATTCAAAGGGTGATCTTTTACATTAAAAGCGAAATCATATTGATTTTTAAGGTACGGCCCTAAACGTTAATGCTGCAACACATGCATTTACGTCAACGTGCATGACATGACAGACGATCATGCATACGTGTCATTCATAGCTTTTCAAAGGGACTCATCAATCAACTGCCAGTACCTAGATTGAATGATGTTCGTTGGTATTGATATGATAAAATAAACGGTTTGTTGCTGTATCAAGCATCTAGTGCTGCATTACCGTCTAGGGACTACAGACTTAACAACATATTATGATGTCAGAACTGTCAGATATTACATGCTATACGTGCAAATATGACATTATGTTTCTACTATTATGATTATAGATCTATGATAGTGTAATAGCGGCCTTGGAAAAAAATGGTTCATATACCTGCACAATAGAGCACAAGGCATCTGAAAACCAATAATTATTAACAATTCATAAACTATGTTCGCGATAGCGCAAAGATAATTGATAAATCAGAAAAAATTAATATCGATTCTTATTTTTTTGTAATTTAGAAGACTGGCAATAACGGAACATTTCGAGTGGGGACGATCGTTTTTTTTCTCACTGACGTATCTTTCTACTTTCGTTCAGATTGTTTGATAATATTTTCAGTGTTTTTTTTAAATATTTTCTTTCTATTTCATTTACAATAGTTACAATAGTTGACAATATATTTATATTTACATACTTTTGGTATGGTGTATTATTGACACATAAACATAAGCCAACTCGTTATTTTAATGAAATAACTACAAGTGAATCGAATATATTTAGATAAATCGATTTGCTTGTTACAAAATGGCAACACCGAGGAGACAACGACAACTCGACATGTCAAAAAAATCAAATTAAATGGAAGTTAATTTAATTACTAAATAATATGAGTATTTCTCGTCGGAGAAGTTAAGGCAAATTATTTAACAGGGTTTTATGAAAATAAAAAACTTGATTTTTGATATAAATTAGGTGGAGGTACAATTCGAACAACGACGATAGCAAGAATGAGCATTCTCCTTTGCGTAGAATTATATTATATTATATTTTTTACAGGAGCTTTCAAAGTCTATAATATTAAGGGCGCAACCAGCGTCTTTGAAGCAGATGTATCATTACGGAAAGATTGCACTTACAAGTAGGTTACTATGACTTTATAAGACACTGACGGAATGCGCCAATCGAGACGGCCATTCCCGGCCCGAAAAACAATTTAAAAAATAATTCATTTTTTAGGTATTTTTACAATATGGGATGGCGATGTTTCAAAACCAGGGGTACCATACAACTTATCCAACATAAGGACACCAGTCTCATTGTGGTATGGAGAGAACGATCTTCTAACGGAAAAGTCAGTAAGTATTAAAGGGATTCCGGTTTCACTAGTCTAGTCTGCATTACGGTCAAAATTAAATTATGCCTGTTTTTTGCAGTCACTGCATCGTACCAAAATTCCTACCTCAGTATGAAGTTTTTAACATGCTATTGTTATTTCTTCGCCTCAAAAGCCGAGTGGCAAATCGCTCGGCTCGATACCCGAAGGTTTCGATGCATAGCCCGGGTTTGAGATCACCGACCCGCATTTGGCAAGCGTGGCGATTAAGCCAACACCAATACCCATAAATTGTAGCGATGACTTTATTTTACAGATGGTGACCTTTGCCCAGCAGTGGTAGTAGCAGTATATTATAGGCTATTTACTTTACTTTTACTTTATGTCATTTTTCACATTTGTAAGCTGTCAAGCTGTTCAATAAAAAAAAATCTACGTAGTTAGTCAGTAAGCTAACAGTTAAGTATAACAAACCGTCAGCCAATGACGCATAGAGGAACTGCGCGCTTTATTTCACAAGACTTCTCGAATCAGCGATATTAGAATAACTCGTTTTAGAAAGCATAGCAATCGAATTAAACCAAGTAGTAACTTGAAAAATCGACCGGTAAACCAATGTGTCTGTAACTTTGTTGGAAGAATTAGCCCGGATCGCGTTAAATCGTAAGGCTGTTCGTTGTCAAGTGCAATTGGACAGGGTGCCTAGTGAGTTTCATATGACATTCGATGACGTTAACGAAAACGAAAATAAGTATGGCATTGAAGCAGCACTTGCTGGCGACATGCGAAAAGAGAGGAAGAGAAGAGAAAGAAATAAAGAGAAGAGAAGAGTTGACTTTTTTCCATACAAATTCTCGTTTTCGTAAACGTAATCCAATAAATACGGATAGAAAACAAACCTCCAGCTAGGCACTAGTTCCAATTTCATTGTTCCAGCAAATACTAAGACTGGCGAAGGAGCTCAACGAGACGGGCGCGCTTTACTCCGTGCGCCCCGTCGCCTGGCCAAAGTTCAACCACGTGGACTTCATAATCGCAAAGGACATTGGGGTCCTCCTGAATGTACCTCTGTTGCAACATGTCAAAGAGTTATTCGACAAGTTCTATAAGAAATAAAACCTATTTCAAAAGAGACTTGTTTTATTAATTTATTTACCCGCCTCTGTGGTCTAGTGGTTAAGACCACCGGTTTAGACCCATCCCAGTTCGGTTCCCATTGGGGGGTACATGTTCGTGTACTCGGTTTGGCTGGTGGTAGGACTGATAGGGCTTGTTTGCCCGCCTGACTAGCTACCACCATCTTATCTAAATATATCGCCGTAACATCAATGTTAGTAGCATTGTTGACTTCCGGCAGCTAGGGATATGATAGCCACTGCCTCAGAAATTGAGGATTCTTGGTGAAGTGCGCTTTTACCATTGGCCTTATCATCACTTAACATCAGAGGAGAAGAAGGCCAAAGGCTTACCCGTAAGATATTTAAAAAAGTGTGGTGTAAGCTTAAGTTTGGCTTTTCCGAAATCATACTGAGAGGCCGTGGTGAGGAACCGCGAGGAAAATATTCATGCAGACCTGTCTAGTGCTGATTCCATTCAGCATTCGCTCACGATAGAATAGTATACTCTCTCAAAACTCGTGAGCATTTTTATTAAATAGTTTGCACGGAAAATAACTCCAATCCACCTGATGTTAAGTGAATATAGAGTCCAGACGTGAAGACAACTTGGTGAAGCGTGAAAACAACGCAGCATCAGTCACCCACACCCTGCCGGCACACAATGTTCTTCACGCCTTGTTTATAAAACACGTCCCACGTCACGAAAAACGTCCTTCCTACAACATCGGAGTCTTTTAGATGAGGTGTATTTTTAAAAAGTATATTACGGGTAAGCACAGTGCCTTGATCTCACCGGATGTTAAGTGATGATAAGATCAATGATGGAAGCGCACTTCACCCGGGATCCTCAACTAGTGAGGCACGCAGTTTGGCATAGTGAGGACGGCTAGTGGGGCGCAATAATGCTACACTAGCTGTCTTCGCATCTGGACTCCACTTCTGCTTGACATCAGGTGGATCGGAGTTATTTGTCTACTTGAATATAATAATCCTATGCTGTCTGAGACGTGAAAATAATGTAACAGCTGCCTAACATCTCCTGCATGTCGCAAGAGCCGACTATAAGAGGAGGGTTTCAAGATACTCGCACATCAGGCGATCAGCTAGCAACCCATTAATGATGTTTTCTATTTCATCTCGGAACCCTACTTTGTATATGCTAAATGTGGCGTCGTGTCACTAATGGCGAATTTACACAAAATTGGTGATGCTCTCTCTAACCCTTTTTGGGGAAGGATGTGAGAGTATATGTATATGTGTATGTTAAATTAATATAATGTTACGTCCTGGTGACAAATTAAGTGAAGCAGCTTTGTTTTGACTTACAAATGCTCGGTATTGTTAACGTGATGGAATGGTAGAAAAAATGGCACTCAATCATCACCATCAGCCGTACGTACCGTACGTACCGACCATACCTGTCTCCTACACCCGCAATTTGAATGTACCTAATACAATAATAATGTAGAGGTCACGTAGAGGTGATAGCTACCAGAGACGCTCAAGAAACAAGACGCCATCCCAGCGCCGGATGTCTTCCCAACGGCTAGACTGGGAGTGTTTTTTACCACTTCCGGTATGGCAAAGATGCACGCAAATGCTTACAACCGTGCGGCTGGGAAAAGACACAGATCAGCCAGAACCTGGAAAACTAATTCCAGTGCAGGCGACGGCGGGTACCTGCGCATTAGAAGAAAACTATCGCTCCATAGTACGTGGACAAGAAGACAGGTCTTCGGTTTCTGATCGACACTGGTGCTAATGTGCCTGTGCTACCATACAGGTCAGTTAAAAAGTGTGACAGTGCTATTTCTTACGTATTGTACGCAGCTAACGGTACGATAATTAAAACGTTTGGTACAAAGACGCTAACTCTGCCGTCAATAGCATAGTTGCAGTAAGTATGCTCTAGACGGTTTCGAGAAAAACGCGGCAAAAGTTTTGGAGTGAAAATCTTCCATAAATACTTTGTTTGTTATCACATCATGATGGTTAATACCTTAAATGAAAGAGAACCTCATCACCTATCTATTACTTATTTGAAAACCAATAATAAGTAATTGAAAGATAAAATAAAGTAACTATTTTTGTTATACTAAGTATCTCCTAGGGTCTCTGACAGGTAACACTTAGCATAAACACAGGAAGTGGGTTTTTTACTGTATTTATGCTAAGTAACCATACAAATTTGTGATTATTTAAAGGTTTATTTTATCAGGCTGTAGTGGTAATAAAACAATTAATTATTGGTTTTAATTTTTATTAATGTATTTGAAAAAATATTAGTTAGGTAAGTATACTAACTACTGTTGCTAAAAATAACCTAACAATAAAATTTGACGACGTTTATTGACAAACTGCTGGAATGAAATTGACATTTAGTTTAAATAAAACTTCTTTCTTATTAGTTATTTGCCCCTACACAATAAATCACAAAACTACAAAAAAATATGTTTCTTATGAGCGTTTACGCCGCACACTAGCGCCGCCAATGAAAAAAAAACATATCTAGTTGTTTGGAATGAAGGGATTTGTTGATAGCCAAAATGATTTCTTTATTATTGGTTTTACAATGCTGCTTTATTTTAATATTAAAAAGAGTACAACAGAGAGGTGACAAGTGTGCTGTAGCAGAATCGTGGTGATAAAGAGAAAGATGGGTGGGGGCGTCTTCCTTTTATAGGGACAGCGAAGCCTCCCGATGACAGCGCCCTCTATGGCTCGAGCTTTGAACTGCTTCGTTTGAGTCGATGCTTGAGGCACAGGCCCGTGCTTCACAGGCTGATGGCTGGTGTCGCGCCGCCGTTGCGTTTGTAGTTCCGGCGTCCGTTGCTAGGTGGCGTTATTAACATATTCGGCCGCCTTGAAAGCTTCTAGGTTTCAATAAACAACGTCTTCTCTGCTTCCGAAGTTATGATGCAATTGGAAGAGGGCAGATTTTTGAAAACGCCCTCTGAACTTCGCCAGTCGCTGTGCGGATGGATGCGACCCTGTTGACCCCGTCCTTTCCTGGGAATAGAGACAAAATTCTTCCCAAACGCCACTTGAGAGGCGGTAACTTATCTTCCTTGATAAGAACCAGTGATTGGAGCTCGAGTGTCCCTTGGTTCGCCGTCCACTTGATGCGTCTTTGTAGCTCTGAGACGTACTCGGTTGACCAGCGTTTCCAGAAGTGTTGTCTCAGCTGTTCGATACGCTGGTATCGAGATAGTGCTAGCGTGGGTCTAGCAGTGGTGTCTTCGCCTGAAGGAGCCGTCAGAGGCCGGCCAATGAGGAAGTGGGCTGGCGTGAGAGGGTTGAGATCGTCAGGGTCTGCGGACATAGGATATAAAGGTCGGGAGTTCAGGACGGCTTCTATTTGTACTAAAACCGTACTGAGCTCCTCATAATTTAATTTTGCATTTCCCATCACGCGCAATAGATGGTGCTTACAGGATTTGACCCCTGCTTCCCATAAGCCGCCAAAATGAGGTGCATAAGGAGGAATAAACTTAAATTCAATATGATTATTTGAAGCGTAATCAATTATATTTTTAGAACTATTTTGTAAAAAATCCGAAAATTCCTTTTCAGCTCCTACAAAATTTCTACCGTGATCAGAAAAAATTTGAATGGGTTTTCCTCTTCGAGATATAAATCTTTTTAGGGCTAAAATATAGTATTCGGAAGATAATGATGTAACAAGTTCTAAATGAACTGCTCGTGTGGCAAAACAAACAAATAAACAAAGGTAACACTTTTCTAACCTAGAACCCCTACCTTTTTTATTAAGAACAAACATAGGTCCAGCATAATCAACACCGCACCGAAAAAATGGAAAATCTGACAGCAAGCGTTCCCTAGGTAAATCACCCATAATAGGCTGCACTGTTTTACCCTTCATACGACAACATGTTACACATTGATGGACAACCTTTTTTGAAAGATTTCTACCACCAAGCGGCCACCATGATTCTCTTACGTGTGCTAATAATAATTGAGGGCCCCCATGGAATAACTTGACATGTTCATAACGAAATAAAAGCAAAGTAAAATAGTGTTTACCACATAACAGCATGGGATGTTTCTTGTTAAAGGAGAAATCGGAATTGTTTAATCTACCTCCCACTCGTATTATGTTATTTGTATCTAGAAATATATTAAAACCTATTAAATTGCGAGATAATTTAAATTGTTTATTATTTAACAAACTATGGTACTCCTCAGGGAAAGCTTCCATTTGTACGATTCAAGGGGGCCGTTTGTGCGCTTCGACTTATCTTTGTTACGAGCATTGTTTAAGAAACGAAAGACATATGCACACGAACGTTGAAGTCTAATGAGCGACGAAAATCTTTCAAATTTAATAATGTCATAAGCACGAACACTACATGACATACTTACAGTATTACTTGATTTTAACTCAGGTAAAATTCCAGTTTGATTGTCAATGTCACCATTCACCCAATTGATTGTCTTGCTTTGCAAAAACTCCGGCCCGTACTGCCATAATGTCGAAGTGCTAAGCTCAGTTAAAGTCGTGCCGCGCGATAACAAATCAGCTGGGTTATTTTTTCCATTCACATGACACCAGCTTGCATTACTCGTAAGGTCATTAACTTCTACTACACGATTTTGAACGAACGCTTTAAGCAAGTAAGGCGACATTTTTAACCAACATAGCACGATAGTCGAATCAGTCCAGAATACAACATTGTCAAACTCTAAACGCAATGACTTTACTATCTTATCTTGCAATTTCGCACCCACTAATGCGCCGCATAACTCGAGACGCGGCACACTAACTGGCTTGAGCGGAGCAACGCGCGCCTTAGAACACAGCAGCTGAATCGTGACGTCACCGCTGCTATTGAAAGTGCGAATGTATGCGCAGGCGCCGTCAGGCCTACGTCACTCCATGTACTTGCGCGCGTTAGATACCTACCGAGCGGCTTACCGCCGGCGATATAAAAGCCAGTGGACTGTCGCAAGCGCTCGTTATCGTACGCTCGTTCGCTGTGCACGTTGCGTCATTCATAAAACATCGATCATTTGTAGGTATTCTGTAGTTATTATTAAATAAGTATTGTAAATAGTGAATAAGTTTAATATAAATGTTGATCGACATTTGTGTGGTTTAGATTATTGTAAATAGTAATTAGGTGATTTAAAATCTCGTTTCAATAATATAAACCAATGCCGCCCGCGCCTGGAAATTTTTGTGAAGTTGATGGTTGTAAATCTAATAAAAGGAATTAAAACCTGTCATTTTTTAGTTTGCCTGTTGATGAAGAAAGGTAAGTACCTACCTAATGAAACTCTTTTAAGTATATACATTATAAATACCTACTTATTTGGATGAATTTATAGAATAAAATAGGTTGGTTTTAATTACTTACTTTCAACATTAAAGGCGGATTTTGAGTCACAACATAAAAATATAAATCTAAAAATGTATGAAACAATGTATGTATGAAATCGATTACGTTCCGACTCGCGTCGCGACACGACACGTCAGACAAATATAAATGACCTGTGACTATGTCTGCATTAAAGTTGTGACAACACGTTTGGTGTGGTGGTTAGTAACCCAGCCTGCCACGTCAGCGGTCGTGGGTTCGAATCCAAATCGTTAGGGGCAAATGTTTGTATGATGAATGTGGATACCTATTTTATACTCGAGTTATGGGTGTTTATACTCGAGTTTTATGGAATATAATCCATCTCTATACCTACTCAGTTCTCTTTCATATCATAACACTTTCATACGAAGGAAAATCTATATTCCAGCAGTGGGATATTATGGACTGATGATGATGAAGATTTATAACTAAGTAGGTAATTCATTTAATATCATAGGTAACATTATAATGTTCTCTCATGGAACTCGGATTCATACTGATCATAAACAATTGAGCTTTTCAATTTATCATTCATTTTCATTTTGACACAGGTTAATTTAGGTACAAGTTATTGTGTGTGAACAATATTTTTATCGTAGCAACAGCCCTATCATTACTACGATGGCAGCAAGGCCGCGCGGCTGCCAATCGATAACAACTCTATAGTCGAGCCTATTAGGCATAATTTAGCACGCAGCGGTCGCCGACGCGTCGCGACGAAATGAAGTAGGCTATTAACGCGGTAGGTATACGAATTTTTGTAGGGAGTGATTTATCTGTTACGAAGTAACTATTACCTAATCTGTGGCGCCGTATGCAGTTTGACTAGCATCTGTGAATACGTGCAATTCAATGCGAATTGGACAACTTCCGATAACGTGGCGCGGAATACGGACTTGATGTAAACCAGACAATGATTGAATAAACTTTTGCCAAGTTAAAATAATGTTTTGAGGCACCGAGTCATCCCAGCCTATTTTACACAACCAAAGTTTCTGCAACAATACCTTAGCTACAATAACTATAGGACTTAAAAGACCCAACGGGTCATAAATTTGAGACACAACAGACAAAATACAACGTTTAGTTATTTTTGAAGTGTCATAAAAATCGTTATCAATTTTTGAAGTAAAATGGAATTGATCAGAGCTATTAAACCAGCCTAACCCTAAGGTTTTATTCGAACTGTTATCATGTGTTATCAATTGTTTTGAATTAGTTTCGAGTAAAGTAACGCCAACGGGTGAATTAAATGTCCACTTACGTAGAGGTAAGCAACCTGAGTTACAAACCTTTGCTACACGTTCACATATATGTAATAAATCGGATTTATTATCGTGTCCCGTTAACGAATCATCAACGTAAAAGTCTTCTAAAATAATTCGTGATATATTCTCGTCATCACATTCCGTTCCTAACTGACGCACACAACGGATACACAAGAAAGGCGCTGACGCCGTGCCGTAGGTAACAGTGTTCAGACGGAATACACCGAGAGGATCGTTAGGATTTTCACGCCATAAAATTAATTGCAAATTACGTTGCTTATTATCTATTAAAATCTGTCTGAACATTTTCTCTATGTCGGCGCATGCAACATATTTATACTGTCTGAAACGTAACAAAATACTAAATAAATCATTTTGAAGAGGGGGACCGGTCATCTGAATGTCATTTAACGACTTTCCGGATGAAGTCTTTTGACTGGCATTGAATACAACCCTTAATTTAGTGGTAGTACTTTGTTCTCGGAGTACTCCATGGTGTGGTAAAAAATAAGACGAATTTGGAAAATATTCAATACGTGACATATGCCCGAGGGCTAAATATTCACGCATGAATTCTGTATATAATAACTTATATTGCGGTTGACGATCTAATCTGCGTTCGAGAGATAAAAATCTATTTTTGGCTATATCATAACTATCTCCAAGTGTGTCTGGAGATTCTTTAAGCGGAATTTGCACAATGAAACGACCATCAGAAAGACGCTTAGTTGTTTCACAAAATAACTTCTCGCAAGTAAGGTCGTCTTTTGAATAAGGCGATTTAGAAGTTGAAATTTCCTCGAGTTCCCAAAATTTCTTAATTTGTTCGTTTAATTCTATGGTCTGAACAAAATTACACTGAACGTGATTAATGCGCATGCGCTCAGTATGTATCGGACCGGAAATTATCCAACCTAGCGTTGTATTATGTAAACACGGTCCGCTAGGCAAACGAAGTTTACCCTCTAGTAACAAATCCCAAAAATGATTTGCACCGATTAAAATATCGATTTCTGAAGGCGTACAAAATGATGGATCGGCAAGTTTAATATTGTCGGGTATTTTTAAAGAATTTATTTTCATAGGTGAAGCGGGTAAAGTTGAAGTTATGTTTGGCATAACCAAACAATTAAAGCGCATACAAAACTCGCTATGTAAAGAGCGAAGTTTAACTTCACAAGAATGAGTTGACTGTGTCACAGTTTGACCTATTCCTGAAACCTTATAAGTGGACTGTATTGTTTTAGTGTTTAATTTATCGCATAATGATTTGGTAATAATACAGTGTTGACTGCCACTGTCAAGTAAAGCGCGAGTTTGATAATATTTATTGTTCTCACCAGCAATTTCGACTAATGTAGTTGATAGTAAAACTGGCTCTAACGCGTATGAACTTAAATATGTTTTATTATTTTGAATAGACTTGTTTTTAAAGGAAGGCTGCGTCATGTTTGCATGCAGCGTAGTTAATGTACTAGGTGAATGTTCTAAGGATAACTCTGAACTGGATTGTTCCTTTAGTGCTATCGTGGACACCGTGATATCGTTGGTAAAATCATTATGAAGCAAACTATTATGCTTTTTGTTACATTGTTTGCAGGGACCGAAATAGCAATTCTCCACAGTATGACCAACACGCAAACAATTAACACATAAGTGTTTACTCTCAATAAGCCCAAGTTTTTCTTTGGACGGTAGATTAATAAATTGACTGCACGCGTAGACCGGGTGACTATCGCCGCATACTACACATGCACGATAACGCTTTGAATTCTTACTAGTACTTTGTAAAGACACTAAGCTTTTTATATTGGGTAACGGTTTCCTAAATGAATCTTGAAACACTTTACTATTTGAATGGGAGTGATTAGCTTTTATCATTTCTAGCATGTCAGCTTTATCGCGTAAAAATTGTATGAGCGATTCTAATCTTAAGCACTTTTCAGAATTTCCTATATTACATTTAAATTGTTCCCATTCTCTTTCCAAATTACAATCTAATTTTGAAACAATTATATAGATAAGTAAAGTATCCCATGACTCGGTAGGTTCACCTAACGTTTTTAAAACACGCAAATTCTTAAGGACTGTGTCAATAAGCTTTCTAATTTGGGTGGATGATTCCTTTGACAAAGATTGCAAGGAAAAAATAGACTTAACATGATTATGAATTAACAATTTAGAATTATTATATCTACCTTCAAGTAAATCCCATGCTATTTTGTAGTTGTCGGACGAAAATTCTAATGATTTAATTACTTGTACCGCGTTGCCTGTAAGAGCCGACCTTAAATAATGAAATTTTTGAATATTTTCAAGCTCTTCAGAGTTGTGAATCATTGATACGTAAGTATCTCTAAATTCAAGCCAATTGTCGTATGAACCGTCAAACCTAGGCAACGATATAGTAGGCAACTTAACCAGTAAACCACCAGAATCTTGCTTGCTTTCAGACTTTTTATTACTCAAAAGGCAATCTATCAAGGCCATGACACTAAAATATGCATTTTCAAAACTTTCGCGTTCTACAAGTTGTTTTTCTAACTCACTTTCGTCTACTGCTTGATCAATAATATTTTGAACCGCATTAAAATTTTGTAATAAACATGATGACGATTGATGACGTAATTTTAATTCAGCCTTTTGTTTTTCACCTGACTGACTATCTTTTAACGATTCTACAGATTTCACTAAAAGAGTAAGCATACCCTTGATTGACGCACGTTTCCTAACCAAATCTTTTAACGACTCACTCATTTTGGCGAATTATAAGAAAGCAAGGGTACTCACGGTTATCCTGTTCTCGCGTGATGAATGATGCGCACCACCGGGATAGCTCTCGCAAGCGGCTTCTATAATTAAAGCGATTTTAGTACAAATAGTAAGTCGAGGGTAGGGACAAGGGTGTGGCCAGCTTGACAACTCTCTGTTTTTCTCTCTTCTGATCCGGCGAAGAAGGTCCACTAGTAATTAGAGATAGAAAATCAAATTATGCTCAACAAACTATTTGAATGAAGTAATTTAGCATTTTTACGTCACCTAATGAACATCTGACATGTTATGATTTAGTAAAATAAGACGTTACAGCTAAAAACGGCCACTTTTAAACTATAACGCCGTATTTAACTAAACCATAATATGACAGATATTCATTAGGTGACGTAAAAATGCTAAATTACTTTATTCAAATAGTTTGTTGAGCATCATTTGATTTTCAATCTCTAATTACTAGATATATATTTTTTTCATTGGCGGCGCTAGTGTGCTGCGTAAACGCTCTTATATTACATAATTGAATCAGTCTTTCCAGTTAAAAAAATGGCACAACTCAGTATTTAGTTTTCATACATTATTTCACTTAACTCAAGTTAACTTAATATGTTTTAGTCAGTCTTTTCAAAAATATTAAGAATCACAGATGCTAATGCAAGGTAAAGTGAATTATCTAAATTAGCTTTACATTTCAAACAAACTAAAAATCCTTTCTTCGGTATCAAATCAACACTTACTCATATAGCTTTATCAAACAATTTTTATAGATCTTATAGATACTTAAGCTGTAAATAACAAAAGTTATAACCATTTAGGAAAAAATAAATTTTCTTCTAAAACATTGTAACAAAATTAAAATATTCAATGAATTAAGAATCAACAACTCCTATGAAAACGACAAGACGAGAACAACTAGTCGTCAAATTCCTTGGAAAGATTCAAGGACTCATCGTTAACTGGCAAGTCAAACCAGAATTGTCTTCGGCTGGGTAACATCAAGGGAACGAGATCTTTGATAATTTTCTCTTTTCGTGAAGAGGCGATACCCCTTGGTGAAAGTCTCTGTTCAGCACAAGGAAACAGTTTGTTTTTTAAAATTTTGACTTGTAAAAAGTTTAAGGAACTGAATTCCTCATCAGCGTGAGATTTTTTGTAGAACAAATTATACTCTCCACGGACAACTTTGACCACAGTGAAATTTTTAACGTATTCCCGGTCTTTCAATGCACGCATTTTCTGTTCAGAATGAAAGTCACAAAATTTGTAAAAATCACGTAAGTCCATTACTTTTGGGATATTTAATCCTGAGTTAGAAGTTCGAACAGCTTCTACAAAATCATTAAAGTCGCAAACATTTTTCCTTTTTTGAAGAGACTGCTCGACTTGGTGGTGGAAGCTGTCAGCTGAATTGAATGTATGCCCTGGTTCTAAATACTTTATAGTGATAGAGCGTGCTTCAATTAAATCACTATTGACAATATTGACAAGAAACGAAAAGAGTGTCCAGTTCTTGTTTTGTGACGAGCAATTATCTGCCCAAATCACCAAATGACTTTTGTTCCGGTGGTGTATAAAAAAAGCTCTGAATGTTGAAACGATGTCATGAACATTTCGGCCTGAAATGCCTTCGTGCCATAAGACAGCGTAAGGATTATTTTCTTTTGTGGATTTGCCTAAAGGAGCAAAAGTCTCGTTAAATGCAATAATCCGAGGACAGAATATTACTACTTTAAAGCTGTCCATACGAGGCAGCATTACCACCTTTTGAAGATCCACACATACGTAAACGGTGTCATCATCTTTATGTTCTTCTACGTCTTTCTTGTCCAATTTGTATGCCTTTCTGCTGTCTCTGTAACGTTGGCGATGTTTGATATGATTGGTACATGTAGCACAAGTTGTATTAGGAGCTTTATTGAATTCGCAAGCATGTATATTGTATACAGCACAAATTTCACATTCTTCATTGCCCAGCATGGCGAAGGAAATGTTGTTGCTTTTTACGATTCTTCGGTAAACTTCGTAAGAGCATGCTCTTGAGTCTGGGTATAATTTGTTGAAATCGGCATTCATCATTGTGATAGTGATATCGCTGGGTAAATACAAACGATGCGGGGCATGTTCACGGCGGTAATGGGATATTGCAGGGTTATAAGTCATTATGTGTGAAGTTATCAAGGCTTTATCCTTTGACAGCGATGACCTGTCATAGTGTCCGCGTTTTTCTTTGAGGTCATCGTCTTCACTTGTATGAAGAACTCGAAAAACTTTTGTGTCATTATTAGGTTTGTAACCCAATGTTGCTAAAAAAAACGTCTTGCATACCTGCACTGGACTTCCATGACCACGAACAGTAAAAAAGTAATTAAAGGTTAGGTTTCGTTTTGGCTCTTTATTTATATTTTTTCGAGATTTGACATTCGCTACGCTCACGTTATTTTTGATGAACATGCCTTTTCCTGCTGTATCTAGGGCCGAGTAACTTGCATTAATCATCTGACGTTGTTCCATACTAATGTTATTGGTACAGAGTTTCTTACACGTAGGTTTACAGGGTTCTTTCAGGGAAAGTTTTTCTACCACTTCTTTTTTTTTCTTTTCTTTTCTTTGCGCAGTCGATTCTTCAATTACTTTTCTCTTACGTATAGTACCTCTCTTAGTCAAAGTGTAATTCGCAGCTTCATTTACTGTATCATCGCTTTGAACTGTGGGTGTAGCTCGCCTTTCTTCATTGTTTGTTATATAATTCTCTGTTTCTCGAACAATTTCCTTTTCAGTAATAGCTTGCTGTGAACCACTAGTATCTGTCACCGTTTCAACTCTAATTTCCTGGGTATTTCTTTGTTGGTTTATTTGATCTTCAGAATCTAGGATATTTTCTTCAGCGTCAGCATATTTATTACATTTTGTTTTGTTTTGCAACTTTGTTTTGCTCTTTTTGATTTTGCGATGTTTTATAAAATCGTTGTCTTCAATGGAAGTATCTAAATCCGTAGTGTCAAGTTCTTCAGTAACATAATAGTTTTTGTCCTTTACACTGTCATCGGAATCGAAATCTTTTGACAAATCAACATCCTCATTATCAGAAAAATAATCATTTGCATGTGAAACTGATGGTTTGTTACATGATTTTCTCGGCGAAATACGCCTTTCAGTTATCATTACAGGCGAAATTCTTGTTGGTAACTCCGTATCAAATAAGGATGTTGAGCCGGCTCCATCAATTCTTTCAATATTAATAGTACATTCATCAATTTGTTCGACGGTTTCGGTCTTTTTGCGACATAGTCCTAGTTTCAATAAACTGTCATTTCTCAAATCATTTTCAGTGCAATCTGAATTGTCCACAAATGAGTAGCTAGAATTAGGTGATATAAAGACCTCATTGCATAATAAATTAGTTACAGGTTCTGGATCCTGAGAATCTTCCACCACTTGCCACACTCTAGACATTATTAGATCTCGCCGAGAACTCATTGTACCGCTGAAACAAAATAAATAATATTGAGGTTGTCGCTTATTGGTATTACTGACAGTGCAGCGGTCGGTCGAGCACTGTTACCAGTCTTAGGATAAGGAAATATTTAAGTTGTGTGGTGCAAAGGTGAATACTGGGACTTAAAAAAAAAACAACAGGTTACAAGGTAATTAAAACCGCTGACACCCACCCGTCTTAATACTTACCCAACACAAGCGTAAGCATCCCGACCACCTCAGCTATTCAACAGGTTAATAGGTATTTAAAACCGCTGACACCCGTCTAATAAGTAACCCAACACAAACGTAAGCATCCTGACCACATCATCTATTCAACAGGTTAATAATAGGTAGGGGAGAGTGGGGTAAGACGGGGTCCTTAAGGTTTGATGGTAAATAAAATTGACCGTAATGAGTTTTATTCATTTGTTTTATTCTTATAATATTCTTTGATAATCAGTCTTCATTGTTAAAGTGTATTTGGCAGTCTAATCAACTAAATAAAATTTAAAAAAATAAAAAAGTAGAAAAACATCCTCATCCCCATCATGCCCCACCCCTGGGGTAAGATGGGGTACCCCCGTGGGTAAGATGGGGTACCAATAGGGGGGCAAGATGGGGCACGCAGCAAACAACCATTTACTGTTCACAATGTTCACAAGTGAACACGGTATCTGCATCTTCGTCGTCCAAACCGGCACAGCTGCAGTGAGCCCATTTGCCGCATGCTGAACAAGCAGCCCAGCCTTCATTTGAGTCCAAATATAGGTCCTTACAATACAAACAAGGTGTATTATCAGTATCGCTGTCACTATTCTCGTTTGATGATCTATTCTTAGCCGCTTTTTTCTTCTTATTTGCAGGTTTTTTTTGAGATTTTTTAAGTTCCCTCAACTCTTTTTTTCGTTGTTTATCCTCTTCCGCTTGTTTCTTTTTCTTAATTGTTTCTTCTAATTCATTCTTATACGGCGAAGATGTGATTACCGCGGTTTTCCCTCGTTTTCTAGTTACGCGAGATGTTTTTCTAGTTACTGGAAAGGGCATTATTTGCTGCGGACTTACAACGCCAAATATTGATTGCTGCGGAGTTCGTGGTCTTTCGTGTAGTTCGGGGTTATCGAGCCAGTGAGAACATCCTGGTTCAGGGGTTGACATTGTTATAGGTAGCACAGTAGGTGCAGTAACCAGATTGGTGGATGGTGACGTACTCGCGGAAATACTAGCGGCAGTATCAAGTCTCGACAATATTTCTGTTTCCACTGTTACTGGCGTCACTGCTGCACCCGACAAAGTTGACACAACAGAAATGGCTTCAGATACAATTGGCGCATTCTGATTATTTGTTGCTGGTTCTGTGGATGACGATTCCATTATCAACGAACTATTATCGCTTGCAGTTGCGTCGGATACATTAAGCTGAATATCTGTCATCAAAGACGGAGCAAAGTCGCTCTCAGAGAATACTGTTGGATCATATGGCCAAATCCCACATTTCTTAAAACCATTAACAGCTGTTGACATCGTAGACGCTTGTATGAACGCCTTTCCAAAAATTTCGGCTATTTGTCGGACAGTGACAGTCATTCCTGGGTTGCTGCGAAGCCACGCCGTGATTTGATAATCATAGTAGGTGCTTAACGGTCTCATGTAAGCAACGTCTGCAACCTGAAGACGGTGTGTAGTATGTGGTGGGAAACATAAAATGATAACGCCGTGAGTGCGTGCTTCATTTATGAGATCAATGTTCTTCGTATGAGTACTATGTCCATCCAATAATAACAAAACAGGACGCTCAGATGTTGCTCCGCTGAATTCGACGAACATTTTAAACCATTCTAGGAAAAGTTCTGTAGTCATCCAGCCCGAATCACTGCAAACTCCCCAAGCTCCGGGGGCAGCATTAATCATAAGTTGGGGATCCATTCTTTTTCTAGGATATACCATCATGGGTGGCATATAATGACCACTAGCACTAAAACAGATTTCTACTGTAATGGTCGTGCCTCGTTCAGCAGATGTTATGGCTCCCACTTGCTTTCTGCCCTTTCTTGCTATAATTTTTGATTTAGTTTTGGGCACAACTGAAATACCAGTTTCATCGCAGTTGTATATACGATCAGGTGTTAGATGATGTTCATCGTAAACATTGCCCAAAAAATTGAAAAACTGGTCTACCACCTGTTTATTGAAACCAGCAGCACGTGCAGCTGAGGTACTTTCAGGCTGTCTAATAGACAGTTCTGGGTGCCTTTTTAAAAATCTTAATGCCCAGTCTTTCCCGGCTTCTTCTTTTTCAATGTTAAATGGATGACGTTTGTTATTTTTTACTGCTAGTCTATAGACTAAACCTCTTAAGTCTTTCATTGTCAGTCCATAAAGCCGGCTCTCCATATCTATTATGTATTTACATAGCTCTTCCTCTTCATTATTAGTAAAAACTTGCTCTTTTGGGCCTAACGGTACCTTAAATTTAACAGTTCTTGGATCATTCTTATCTAAACTTTCTCGAGCAAGCTTCACTTTTCTTTCTAAAGTTGTCTGTGGGACAGAAAATGATTTTGCTGCTAACCTGTAGCCCATTCTTCCTTCAACCACATTTTTCACAGCATCTTTCATACTTTCTTCTGACCAATCCCCTCTTGTTGTTTTTTTTTTATAATTTCTCACCATTCTAGAACAAAATAAACAATAAAATTAGACATTTGTATGCTGTTTGCCTTCATACCCCATCATGCCCCTTAACACCTACCCCATCTTGCCCCCGTGTGCCGAATCAAATTAAAAAAATAAATGAATAAAACCAATACGCAGCACAAAGAAAAACAATATCTTACCTGTTAGTGTAGTTATTGTCACATTTAATAACATTTAAATTAATTTCGAGGTGTTATTATTTACGGAAAATACACGCCCTATATGGTATAGAAAAATCACTAGCTATTTGGCAAAACACAGTTTTTTCCAGAAAACAAATAAAACTCGTGGTGTCATTGTCCGCTCACTTCGATGACTGATTGCCGTAATGGCGGCGCGACGTCAGGTGTTAAAACGATCCTGATTGGCTGATTCGTTCGCACTCAAGATCGGTCGTCCCGTCTTGCCCCCCACCCCGTCTTGCCCCACTCTCCCCTAGGTACTTATTTAATTGGTTAATTTTTCAATCTTTATTCAATACACCTTTTAACATTACGTTTGTTTACTTTGTTCAATTTGCGTACTAGTAGGTACCTACCAACTTCCCAAAACAGGTAAACAAAAACAAAATATTCGATAATCTCACTTACTTAATGTTTTCGCGCCAAAGCTCGCTGTGACACGGGACGTGCACTCCTTTACACTAAAACAGGCTATGCAGCGACTGCCGGCCCTTCAGTGCCCCTGCCTTGACTACACGATACCTAGACGTCCGCGTCCCCCGCACACTCCTGTGCACCGCCTACTCCCGCGCACCCCCGCGCTTTACGTAAGTATTCGAAAAACCGAAATATTATTATTATTATTATTGGAATTATTCTTTCTTTGAAGTTACTGCTTGTATTACAAGGCAAATTGTATGACTTTTAGTTACAATGACTTATTATATTCACAGTGAAGCAACTTTACTGCACTACATTAATGACGTGACATTATATCGCAGCTACTTATACATGCAGTAAAAACGACTTACTACTCATAAAACACGTATAAGATCATATTAAATACATGTACTTTCTAAGCATGAGCACAGTATAGCTAATTTACTGCTCCCATGATAAGTACACCTGACCGATATCGCTACACTGCTGTCTAAACATAAACACGGGATGGTTACATGCTTTCAGTATATTAAGTAACCTTATGTTAGATCTGATTACGTCACTTAACAGGTTGACCGCCGTCGGGCCCAGACACAATAGAAATTCAATTGTTTGTTGGTCAAATGGCGTTTAAAGTGTTAACAGAAAAGCAATATCGCATCGACACTGTCTTTGTGGTAAGTAATCAGGAACCTATGTTTAGGATCGTTACTAAGCATACATGCAGTATCGCAGCATACTGTTTTTCTGACTAGACCACTCATTTAGTAAATATTGAGTAACTGCTTAGGTTTAAAACAGTATATCTTTTTAGTGTTTATTTGCTTGGCCCATAGCCAATTTTTATACAGTAAATGACTTAACATATAAGTGTTATAGATGTCATACTGTACTTATTCCGAGAGACTCTGAAGAACAACTTTTGCCGAAAGTGTATCCACTGTAATCATGCTTTGTGATGTAAAAAAATTGCTTGACTTACTGCAAATTTTTAATTGTTAAATTTGGATCAAAAAACGATCCAAACGAATGAGTAAGTTACGAAAGTAGATCTCGTTATCGTGATCATGGCTGTATATCTAACTCAGTTTTGGCAAAAATCCGACTTACTGCAACTATGCTATTGACGGCAGAACTATAAACCTAAATTTACGTAGAACTTATAAATTGACTTTTATTATCGCAGATGTTAACCAACCGATTGTTGGTGCTGATTTTTTACTAAACAAGTTGTTACTAAATTTAAGCAGTCGCAAGCTAGTTGACCAGACCACTAACTTAAGTATTGTAGCAAAAATCACTAACTGGAATGACTCATCATTGAGAACAATAGACAGCAATCATCCGTATTTTAGTTTGTTGTCACAATACCCGGACATGCTTAATTAAGCCAACCTGTTTTAGAAAAAATCCACAGCATTCTATTTATCATCATATAGAAACTACCTGTTCACCCGCAAAGGCACGCCCTCTACCTCCTGATCGATATAAAAAGGTTTTCGAGGAGTTTAAGACCATGCAGGAACTTGGCATATGCAGGCCATCAAAAGAGGCCTGGTCAAATCCCCTGCATGTTGTACTAAAAAAGAACGGGCAGTTACGACCATGCGGTGATTATCGCGCGCTTAATAAGATAACAAAACCCGATAGGTACCCTATCCCGGATAATAGGGCCTATTTTAACGTCAACGTCAACCCAGCAGATATCGAGAAAACAGCAATAATCACGCCGTTCGGGCTATTTGAATTTACCAGAATGTCGTTTGGTTTATGTAACGCAGCTCAAAGCTTCCAGCGTTTCATGAACATGTCCGGTTGTGCATGCGGTCCCAGCCCCCCTTCTCCTTCGTCTGCGGGCGCCGATAGTCTGCACCTCAGCAGGGGGAGAACCCTCAGCCTCGGCATGCTGGACCCTCGGCCGCGTCTCTCCTCGATCAGTCACAGTCTTTGCAGAGAGGGCGGGACACTCCACCGCACCGCTACACGCAGTCACTAAGCTGTACGCCATCCGTTCAGGCAACCGAAGCCTGGCCTCCAGCCCGTCCAGTCGCTTATTAACTCCTTCAATGGAGGCATGCATTGCTGCCAGCGCAGCCAATGCGCTCCCGTCCGATTCTGGTGCATGGGGAGGAGCGACCTTTGCCTCCGCGCCTCGCTTCCTCTGCAGCCTCTCTGACCTCCAAGGCCTCCCTCTTGCAGATCCTCAGCCGGTTCTTAAGCGTCACGATCATATCGCTTAAGAGCCTGTTGAGCTCGTCCATTTCCAAGGCCTTCTCTCTCATTTATTTTTTTAGCACGCCGGTAAACCCTATCGTATATCTCCCCTTGTTCCACCTTCCTTCTATTAACATCTGGCGAATCTTTGAACTAGAACTCGCACTCATGTTCGACATCAAATGGTGAGTCAATTCAATCCCCTTGACAATTCAAGGGCTGCCGGTTCCTAAGTGGGCAATGGCGATCACCCATGCGACGCCCACTCGCCAAGGGTGGGTACCCTATTTACGCCGCAGAGGGCGGGAGGTATCTGCGAGGTTTTACCGACTTTTCCTTGTCTCCACAAAAACAATTCACCACAAACTGCAGGTCTGGACCAGACCGCCACGTACCCAGCTTATGCCAGTGAAATATGTCGCCATAGTAAAAAATTCTCTATTCTAACAGATGTTTCAAATGACATTTGTTTCAAATCTGTTGGATGGTGAGGACGTTCTTTGCATTGTCCTTTCAAAAAAGTACAAAAAATTTTTTTTTTTGTGAAAATAAAATACGCACAAAAATACACAAGCATAATATAAAGCAAAAATTTTACACTTTGTTCAAAACATGTACGGACGATTATAGATAATAGTTTTGTATTAATAAGTTTGTTTACAGCTTTATAACCATGTTAGTATAGATAAGTTAATCGTTTCGCCTATAAAGTTTATATTCGTGTTTATTGATTATTAATAAAGATATTTGATCATTGCCTTATTATTAAAGCCCTGTGGAGACTTAGGTAGGCTAGTTAGTGTTGTGTAGACGATCAAAGGGGCAGAACGTCTTCGATATGCAAGCAGGTTGTCAGGAGCAAAGAAAACAACTTAACTTCTAGAATATTATATATTATTCGGATAGAAAGCTGTTAATCCTTACAATGATACTGGAGGTCGCGAGAAACACAGTAAAAGACTTCTTCATTTATTCAGTCTTCAAAAAAGGTGCAGTTGCGTGGTAGAGAGAAAGGTTAACAAGAAGAGAAGTGACAGCTCAAGAGTTGCCAATACTACATAATACAATATGTTGCCATTGGCAAAGAGATCCAATTAGAGAGCTTACCTAATCGATCGATTTCTTCAACAGTTAGGCCATAGACATAGACATTTAACTACTTAAATCTCTTTGAGGTAAACAAATTAGGAAGTAGCATTGAATAAATTCACAAATAGTTAGGTACTACAGTTGAAACCTAGGTCATATCTATACCCTAACTTAGATCCTAACGCTACGGCGGCGTCCGCATACAACTGAGTGGCGCGCGTCTCGTGCGCTCGAGTTTTGTACCGCTGAAGCGGGGGGGTGAAGTATATTTATACCAGACGCTCCACTGGCACAATAACACTGTAATTAAGTTATTTAGATGTAAGTTTATCATGTCATAGCGTTAAAACTTAGTATTTAAGATATTTCTGTAATAAATTGTAAAGTTAGAAAGAGAGGCAAATAAAATTGCCATAAGGAGATAGCTGCGAGAGTATAAATATAGATTTGCGTCTGTGCGGAGCACCCACACTTCGACGGACACTCCGATAAGCACTCCGATGGACAAGAAACTCGAAGCTATCTCCTCTCAAGAACCCTGGCTGATTCTACTAAAGAAATTTTTTTATTGACGCAATCCCAGCAACAGATGTACGGCAGTCCCGTACAAGTTCAATGCCAAGAAAACACAGGTATGTGCGTTCACGGTAAAAAAGTCACCATTCCATCCTCTTCCAACTATTCAGGGTACATCTCTAAGCTTGCAGAGCAGTATCAACATGCTCGGTATGACGATTCGCTGCGATCTGAACCAAAGGGACTATATCGAAGCCGTGATCAAAACAGCCTCACGAAAACTTTATTTCTTAAATTAGTTACAACTCTCTTTTATATTCAAGTACTCAAGTTCAGGAAGAAACATAGGAATTCAAAATAATGGTAGATTTATAGGGTAGTTTAACAAAAGTTTCCATACAGGAAAAACAAATAAATAGCCAACTTTCATTAATTTATTTTAGTTGTACGACAACGTATTGCATTATTATAATGGTTGCTTAGTACTTGTATGTTATTACTATTAACTCATAAATCATAACGGGGAGTAAATATGCTAGCTAGGATACACATCACAATAGTTACATGACTAATAGGTAGTAAATGGTCTAAGCAACTAATTCAGTGTAAGTTTTATTCTAGTTAGCGTAGGTAGTAATCATCGGGGTCGTGAGTTCGAGTCCCATACAATGGATTTAAAAAGGTAATCTCATCGCAACAATGAATTTCGATACCGTGACTATCGATTTAGCGTACCACATGTAAAAGGATTTTCGTAACAGCGTGTTCGCGACTCCGTCATTCGATACAACGGTTTTTCGAAAAACCACTTGAACATTTTTTCGCAACAGCGTGCATCGCCACGACAACTTTCATCAGACCCATTCCAAACTTAACTGTGATTCTCTCATTTGTTAAGCTCTTAATTTTTTCTAATCTCCAGATCACTTTACTCACTTTGTTCAGAATAGAAGGTTCAAGATAAATTTTTTACAGGAAAAAATCAACCAGTCTTACGAAGCTAGAGTTGGAATCGAACTCACGACCATTGGATAACCAAAGGTCGTGGGTTCGATTTCCACTCGAAATAGTACGTAATGTCAGTCAGGACTCAAGTCAGGAAATTAAAAAAAAGCTATTTGTTGAAAATCTACACGTTTTATTAAAAAATTAAACTATCTATTTTCTTAAGTATTAGGTACGAACAAGTATACTTAATTTTATCGACATATTTTTGTAAATTAAAAAGATTATCATGTAAATAAATACTTTTTAGTTTAGTGGTGACATTGTTTTTTTTATAATTTCTTAATTTTCTAAATATTTCTTAATTCTGCATTTTGAAAACAATAACAATGTTGCAATTTATTATAATAATATATATTTTCTTGGCGTTGTATGTTGTAGTTTTTATACAACCTGTATAAGATAGGTGTAGTCAAAATTAAAGGACCCAAAGTGTAACTAATCTAGATTATATATGCAGTGCTACTAAGATATAACATTAATTTTAGTTTGTCATGTAATTATTAATTAAATATTTATATTAGTGACGTCACGGCGTCAGGTGCGCGTGGGCAAGCAACAGTGATCATAAATTTAAGTACATTTAAGTACACAGAGGTTACTGAACCACTATTTCTGTGACATATTTATTTTGATGTGACGTCACTATATTAGTATTTAATTATTAGCATAACAAATTAAAGTTAATAATTTTGTCTAAGCAATTCTGCAAACACAAAAAACTTGGCTGCATAATAATGTTTTTGTAAAATGTTCAAAATGATTTTTAAAGCAAATTTTGTTGCGAACAAATTACAAAAACACAAATGTTGAAAAAATTTCCACGAGCAGGATTTGAACCTGCACCCTTCTGACATTCCGGGTCAGGTGCTCTTCCAATTGAGCTATCGTGGTTCTAACCAGCCCAAAAAAAATTTAAAAAAAAAAAAATTTTTCAACATTTGTGTTTTTGTAATTTGTTCGCAACAAAATTTGCTTTAAAAATCATTTTGAACATTTTATAAAATAGCTTGCTTATTTCTTAACTGATCTTTAATATTTGTAAAAATATTATGATCGGATGTTAATGACGGTAGTTGTTGACATTGAATGGGCGCCTTTGGCTTACAAAGTAAAAAGTGTTGAATAATTTCGGCGGGCTGGTTAGAACCACGATAGCTCAATTGGAAGAGCACCTGACCCGGAATGTCAGAAGGGTGCAGGTTCAAATCCTGCTCGTGGAAATTTTTTTCAACATTTGTGTTAATGTTTTTGTAGTTTGGATAAATATAAATTATATAAAAAATATTTAAGCAAATGCTATGTTGCTTACATTATATTGCATGCCCGTAATGGGTATTACTTTGATACCTTCCTATGTCAGGCCAGGCGCACTCCGCGCTTTAGGTATGGAGCTACAAGTACGGCGGGTCCGTCCGGACGGGCCAATTTCAGAGGGCTGTCACGTGCCGGCCGGGTCGCACGTTAGCAACATTAGTTTGACTCACTCACGCGCCGCGTTCGCGTATTGTCGTGTCGTTCGTTCGTACATTAATGATATTTATTTAACTAAAATGAAGGCATATTGCATGGCAATGGGCTGCCTTAATAATAATAAAAAGAACCCCACGTTTTTCACACTTCCAAAGGACGTCGAAAGGTAAGAAGAATGTTTGTCTACTTATAGGTCGGTACCTACCTAGTTAGTATTTAGTAGTCCGTTTATTCTTAGGTACTTGTCTTATCTGCTAAACAATCTTTACCGAACTATTTACTTATTGAAATAATAATTTGGTAGGTACTAACTTACCTACTTACGAAACTGTTTACTAATTAACTAAATAGGACAAATAAGGATAAACAACTAAGTCCTACCTAAACTAACTAACCTAACCTTCCTACCTAACTACCAAAACCAAATGTTGACTTTGTTATCTTTATGTCTCCCGTATTTACATACCTAGGAACCTAGTTATATTATTAAATATTATAGTACTTATAGCTAGTTTGATATGTAGGTACTTACCTACTTACAAGTTCTGTTTACAAGATCAAGTTTAGCTTTTGTTGTTGTTTAGTTGAACTAACTAACTAAAATTGCAACGGTACGGCAGCATAAAGACGGCCTCAAAGTCAACATGTATAGGTAGTCTGATGTGACGTTGACTGTACTTATATACCTAGCAAGAGTCGCTATTTATTTAAATTACTTTGCGGAGTGCATCTTTTGTACTTGTACTATTATGTATTCTGTGCCTATGTCAATACAAGTAAAATTACTAACACTGCAAAAATGTACACCAGTACCTGGAATAAAAATTATGCTATTTATACTTAATTTGTTAATAAGATCAACAAATTATCAACTACATACATATGATTCATTTCAGAAGACAAAATTGAGAAACAGATATACTTATATGTATTTAAATTATAGGTATGCACAACATTTTCATTTATATACATAACCGTATTTAAAAAAAAGCATAAAGGAAGAAAAACTGAAAAGCTACTTCTAATCTATTTCATCATCATCATCATCATCATCTCAGCCAAAAGACGTCCACTGCTGGAGAAAGGCCTCCCCCAAATCCTTGGGACAAGAGGGTAGATCGTTTTATCTGCTCATAATCACCCACCCGCAATAACTTCAGTACATCCGTGATCATGGCGTATGCAACTGTGCCGAAATATCGGATACTCAAACACAACAAAAAACATGGTAATAATCCCGTTAATAATATTTATTCTAATGTAAGTGACCATGATAGTTTAAAAAGTTACACTTTGGATCGTTTAATTATGACCACACATATCTGATCCACGTTGTATAAATCATATATAAATGAAGTACAGACGCCTGCAGATAAACCTATCCAACACTGACAAATTTCTTCAATTAATATTCAACCATATGTTATATTAATAAAGTTCAATGTCTATTGAGGAAATGTGTGTACATTTGACTATTGTCGCATCAAGCCGAGCGCAGTGGAGTCGGCGTCGGTCGCGGCGGCGGGCGCACTCGCCGTCACCTCGGCGGCGAGGTCCGCGAACTTGGCCACGTAATCCACGCTCGACTCCGCCATCAGCGACTGCAGCTGAGAATCCACCTGGGACCACCATGTTTCATTCATTTATTTATTTATTTAGGAAAGACTGACAGCATTATAACTAAAATAGGCTATGAAGTGCACTTCCACCTATGACCTGGAGGCTTATTGTCTAACTCTAATAACTATCGTAATTCCTTTAAAAGTAAATAGTCTTCATACTGTCCCACTGTTAGGCAAAAACCTCCACCATTAAAACCATTTCATCGCTACAGCTGATAGGTATTGACTTAATCAGCACGCTTGCCAAACTTGGGCTATGCATCGGAAAATCCGAAACACACTGCCCGACCTGGGAATTAAACCCAGGATCTTCGGGTTTCGACCCGAGTGCTTTGCCACTCGACCACTGACCAGTAAGTAATAAAAAAGAAAAAAAAACAAGTTAACTAAAGAACGGAGGTGACTTCTTGGCGGTAAAGTGAAGAGTGAAGTGAAGTCTGCGGTTTTGCTTCATTTTCATAAAAATATGCTATGTCAAATATTAATGAAAAATAACGGTGGATTATTCCAGGGTGGAATAAGCATGTGAGTACTGCTCACAGAGAGGCTGGCTAGGTCTAAGTTTCTTGTGTGGGTTCAATATGGAAAACCCAAAAGTGGTACGTTTTATGAAAAAATGGTACAGTCAGCTTCAAAATAATGTGAGCGTTCAAACCTACCAAAAATATCTGAACGTTTGACAAAAATCACTCTTACCCCAATACGTGAAAGATGTACTTGCAGATTGGAATGGATGTTCTAGCATCTCACCATAAGAACCGTGACTTTGTAAAATTTTGAAAGTCCACCAGTAAAATGAATCCGAGACCCAGCCTTCCTATGAGTGTTGACAGTGTAAGTGATCCAATGGCGATAGCTAACTTGTTTAAGAGTCATTTTGTTGTGAAATCGCATTTGAGTCCAACGAAGTCTGTGTTCGCTGCTCAGACATGTAGCCCTGTGAGTTTAATAACTGGTACCTCAATCGGAAAGATTTTTAAGTCTATGACGCGCGGACAATCTCCGGGGCATGACGGTCTCAGTATCGAGCACTTACAAAACGCAGGGCCGCACCTTTCTAGGGTTCTAGCACTGCTGTTTAACGTCTGTTTGGTGCATTCTTATTTGCCACAAGAACTAATGAAGACTGTAGCGGTTCCCATTGTCAAAAATAAAACTGATGACGTGTCAGCCAATACATGCCCAATTCTTTGGCAACTATAGTAGCTAAGGTGCTTGATGGTGTGCTTGATTCTCAGCTGAGTAAAATTAAAATATTCACGAGCTTCAATTTGGCTTTAGGCCCGGCTTATCCCCAGAAAACGCTATACTGGCCCTCAAGCATACCACCAGGTACTACACAGACAGGAAGACGCCTGTCTACACCTGCTTTTTGGACTTCTCCAGGGCATTTGATTTTATTATTAACCGTTAAATGTTCGTGAACGTGCATGAATGTTGGCAAATGAAACAAAACAGTGCAACGTCACTTTTCAAATTCTCTCAAGTAGCCCGTGCTAAGTCTAAGTAAAGTCCCTCATTCCTGTTATCATTTATCATCATATATATTAATTTCTTTGTAACTAAATTTATTTTTTATTTTTAAGTGCTAATTGCTGCACTTAAGATGAATTAAATATTTTTAATTCAGCTGGGTCTAAATATAGTATATAGACTCAGGTTCGATTCCTGGCTGAGTCCGGTAGGCATTTAATTTTTTCACTATATTTAAAAAATGTTGAATTAGCTTAAGTGCACCAATAAGCACTTAAAAATAAAAAAATAAAATTTACTTTAGCGTTGTGTTATCAAATTTGTGGTATTTATCTGTAAAGATGAATCTGCATAGACCATCGGTTGCAATAACCGTTGGATAGATGAAATAGCAGTTAAAATCAAAACAGTGAAAAAATTCAGTGCTTACGTCAGCCTTCCCGGTAGCAGTGCGGACAGTGCAGCCGCCCAGATAGTGGAAGACCCAGGTTCGATTCCCGGCTGGGTCGGGAAGGCATTAATTGAATTTTTTCACTATATTTTAAAAATTCTTTACAACTTGTGAGAAAAATAACTTTGACACTGGCTAAAGTCGCATAAGAAAGTGCCGACAGTGGCGAGCGAGCGTAGGCACTGACCGCGAGGTCGGGCTGCTTGGTCTCGAGGTGCGCCAGGAAGCTGCTGAGCGAGAAGTCCTGCACGGAGCCGTCCAGCCAGCCCTCCGTGTCGCGCAGCAGCCGCGACGGCGACAGCGACAGCGACTCCATCGGCAGGAAGCCTGATACATACATATATACATAGATAAAAGTTTATTTAATACTTCAACATAACACAACACTATCATAAAATAAATAAGCAAAAGCAGTAGGTAGGTATACAGGGTGTTTGGTAATACATGTATAATCAGAGGAGCTCGATGGTGCAGTGGTTAACGCGCCCGGTCTGCGAGTGCTGAGGTTAAACAACTTTCGCAAAGGCCGGTCATCGGATGGGTGACCAAAAATTTATCACCGCGAGCTCCTCCGTGCTTCGGAAGGCACGTTAAGCCGTTGGTCCCGGCTGCATTAGCAGTCGTTAACAACCACCAATCCGCACTGGGCCCGCGTGGTGGTTTATGGCCCGTTCTCCTTATCCATCCATAGGGAAGGCTCGTGCCCCAGCAGTGGGGACATAAATGAGCTGATGATGATGATGATGATGATGATGTATAATCCCGAATATGGCAGATGAAGAAAATTATTAGCATAACTGAAAAGCACCACATGGCCGAGATATTGAAATTCTTTGTTACTAAGCAAAACTGTAAGGTGGCAACCCTAGGATAAGCTGATATGTTGTTCTTGGTCGTCAACCTTATGGTATCAAAATCCCCACCTCATTTTACCAATATCCCGGGTTTTTCCTACTTTTGGGTTTTTTTCCGGGAAAAATCCCAACCCTAAGTATAATCATATAAACATAATAAAACCATAAGACAATATCTACTGCACACAATAAAATAAGAACGCACATTAAAACAGTATGTGTGTGGAGTATCAATATTTACTCAATATTTTTATTGCACACCATAATGTCACAAAGTTGTTATAATATAGGTCCATCATTTATTTCAACATATTTTAATTAAGATAGCTTATTATAAGGTAAATTACTATATTGCAGACAGATGTGTGTGGAAATAAGTCGCCTGCACTGGCTTGAATATTATTATTAATGTGTACAAAATTGTACAAAATTTGTGTATTATGTTACATGATTGTAATTTGGTTGAAAAGATGGAGAAAAAATAAGCCTCCTGAGTTTCTTGCCAGCTCTTCTCGGTCGAAGGCTCTCCCAAAATCCAAACTGGTGGTAGATTCAGTAGGTTTTTAGTGTTTTATTATTATCTCCTTTTATTTATTATTTTATTTTATTTATTTTCTTTCTTAAAACTAGATTTTTACAATATTATATTATTATAAATATAATATAAATATATATGTATATATATATTATTATCTCCTTTATTTATTTTCTTTCTTAGAACTACATTTTTACAATATTTTAATATAAAAACAATAAAACATTATAAAAACCTAATCCTAGAGTACCACCAGCAGCGGGGCAGGGCCCAAGCTACCGGTGGTCAGGGCTGTAGAGTGAGGAACCTCCTGACAATACGTGCCGTGTCAAGGAGTACTGCTTTTTGCATCTGACCCTTGACCCAACCTTTCAGCGAGAGCCTCTCTAGGTGTTGATCGAGGCTCTTCGCTATCAGACCGTTTGCCGAAACGACTATCGGTACAATAATGGTTGAATCCACATCCCACATGGCGGTAACCTCGTGAGCCAAGTCAAGGTACTTACGGAGCTTGTCCTCGGCTTTCACAAGATTCTCATCATGAGGTATGGTGATATCTACCAGTATTGCCCGGCGCTGGGATCGGTCGACCACCACGATATCAGGCTTATTGGCGACAATAGTCCTGTCCGTAATGATAGAATATTATTATTATTATTATTATTTGGATTTTATAGTTTAGACGTCAATAAGTGCCTGTGAAGGCTTATGTTGAATAAATTATTTGACATTGACTTTAGTTCTTTTACACTCTACATATACAAATACAAATACTATATTTTTGAGATGAAATTTTACTAGAAAAAATCAAAGGAAACTCGAGTGGAAAAAGAACCCACAGCCTTTGGATAACCGGTCCAATGCTGTGACTGCTGAGCTACCGAGGCCCCAGAAGACTCGTTGAGTTTTTCTAGTACTTTGTAATTTACGCTGCAAGCCAGCGGTATTACGTCACTGTGAAGTTACACCCTCACAGAAAATTTTATCTTGTAACTGTATACAACGTTGAAAGATGTGGTAAAAATTAAATGAAAAAAAAAATTTACCTAAAAATTCAAAATAATAAAAATATCTATAAGGAATTACATATACATAAATAATAAAAAAAAAAGTTACGTCTTTATCGATTGTTAAATACTTGCAAAAGTGTTTCTTTCGACTCTAAGTCTAAACCGGTGGTCGGAACACAGAGGCGGTTAAAAATTTAGTAATATTTTATCTTGTGTTTTTATAGTTTGGACACCAATGAGTGTCTGTGAAGGCTTATATGAATTAATGATGTGACTTTGATTTTGATGTCCCCACTCCTGTACTGGGGCCCTATGGATGAAAATCTTTGGTTATGCAGCCGGGACCGACGGCTATACGTGCTTCAAAACACAGAACAGCTCGATTGATCACCCATTCGATGACCGGCCTTTGCAAAAGTTGCCTAACTTCAACATTCACAGACCTAGCGCGTTAACCACTGCGCCATCGAGCTCTTCTGCCAGGATACGTGTTGCTAATAACTATTCGTTGTCGTTACCACACCGTTTGTAAACATACACTTTGTGGAGCGACAATGAGCAACGTAATGACAATGGAATAACAACAGAAGCAATATCGTCTGAATGCCTGAGGTTCTGTGAGAGGGATGAATGAATGTTACTATTCAATTATGTATGTAGTTTATCATTTGTCAGTAATCATTTTATAACTAATTTTAATTGTAATTTTAAATCGCAACTGTTATGTTTTATTTTATAATATTTTTCATTCAAATTAATAATTTATATAGATTAATTAATGTAATTGATTATATAACCGTGTTAATTAATTAATGAAATAAATATATAAATAAATAATAAATAATGACATATATTAACATCTGAAAACTAGAAAGATGTGATATTTAAAGCTGTATAAAAATTTGCAATATTTATGTTGACTTATTGTCGCTAAATTATGATTTTGTTGTTATTCTGTTTTGTGTACTCAATCAATAAAAACAAATAGTTACTCTCACTGCCGGTGTCACGGTTCTCGACCTTCGCGCCGGGGCCGTTGGCACTCGGCTCCGGGTTCGACTCCTTGTCGACCGCAGGCTCCGGACTCACCGCCACCACATCAGGTTTTAGGTCTTTCACATCTTCTGAATCTGTAACAAGTGAAACAAGTGTTGATACTGGTTGATTTTTTTAAGTATTTTTTTGTCACTACAGCATTGTGAATGCAAAAATTAAAATAATAAAAAGTGAGACAAGTTTGTAATAAAACTTTATTTATTTATTTGAAATCCTGCAACATCAAATTACAGTGCGGACTTAATGCCTGAGGCATTTTTTCCAGTTAACCATACTTTGGTGCAGAAATGACATGGTGAGTGCGACAAAAGATTAGCGATTTATGTTTTATATTAAAAAATATTTATTTATATACAAAAAGGGAACTATTAATTAATATTCATCTGTAAGAATGTACTAACACATTCTCATGTATAAATAATATAACACATCTGAAATAAAGTTCATATTAAACACGGTGTAAATGGCGAAAGCAAAAAGAAGTTTACACCCAGCAGTGGGTCGAGGGGGGCTGGTGATGATGATGATGATGATGATGATGATAATGAGAAATAATTTAACTCAAAATGAGCGCTTTACCACGAATATCTTTGACTCACATTCAATTTTTATTTATAACTAGCTGACCTGCGGACTTCGTACCACTTTGACAGTTTCCATGACAACAAAAAAACCAAAACGTTGACAGTTTCCCATGATGGACCCCTATAGCAGCGCCACCTACCGAGTCCAATTTTAAATCTAAACCATTCTCGGATCCACTTGAACACACACAGAAAATTTCATCCAAATCGGTCCACCCGTGTAGAAAGAGTTCAATAACATATACACGCATAGAAGATTTTTAAAGATGTGGTGTGGCATAATGCGTGCCGCATAAAGTTTTCTCGCATAATTTATTTGCATACTCATTTATACGCACACGCAGAATGTTTTTATCGGTATAAGTATCATCATCATCATCATCATCATCGGCCTATCTTAGTCCACTGCTGAACATAGGCCTCCCCTAATGAGCGCTATAGCGCCATAGGTATAAGTATTACTTGCTCTAAATGAATAAATTTAAAGTACACTTGTCATGTTTTAATTTCTCTGAAATATATAAAACAAATAACCAAATATGGCGTATGGTTATTTTTTAGAAAACTTTAAATTGTTATATAACCTTTTGTTCCTATATAAAAATATAAAAATTAGATTAAATAAAAATGTTAATGACCTATCTAAATACAGGCATAAAAGTACGTTGTAAAAAAAGGAGAAAATTGCTATGGTGTTATAGGCGTTCACCATCTATAAGTAATAAAACAATATTTAAAAATTACTCAAGCAGACTTAAGAAAATTATGCGGTTAATACTAAAAGCACAAAACAACTATGCAGTTAAAACCGCAGATAACAAAATGACAGCTACCTGGGAAATAATAAATCAAAGTAAGATTTTATATCCGAAAGAACCTATCAATAAAATAAAAATTAATATAATAATTATTAAATTAATAATTATTTTTAATTTACATTAATGACATGCCAAAAGAAGTACATAATCTAACGATTTTATTTGCTGATGACAGTACCACTATTATTAAACATAGTATGACAAAAAATATGTAAAGTTATGTAATGTAAAGTATTTTTTTTAAATATTTTTTAGTTTATGTTATTTATTATTATTATTTATTTATTTAAATGACACGGCAATAAGCCAATTACATTATTTGATAATAATTTGCGGTCTCAATTGTCGCAGGCGCTACGTATTTTCGACCTTATGACAGCGCCAGTAATGATCACCTATTTTGAATGTTCACAAATTGAGGTGTCGTCTTATCTGATTTCTAGCCAAAAACTTCTATGAGCAGATAATTTTACTGCATATATGATTATGATATAATATGATATTAAAAATACTTATGGTTGTAATGTTAATAAAAGTTTTGATTATTAATCATTATAACTAAAATATTTAAGCGAAAAAAATGTTGGCTGATAGATCATTAGTACAATAGAAATAATGGGATAAAAAGTATGTTTCTAGATTTATTCTAAGTTGCGAAACGGTAAGTATACCGAAAAACGTAATGCAACCCATATATTATGATAATTTTGGCCCAAAATGGACTCGCTACTCAATCACGGATTTCGATCAATAATAAGGCCACCGAAGCGTTATTAATGTAAATAAGTAAATAATTTTTGGATACCTTGTAGTTGTTCGGGCAGCGGGGTGATGGGGATCCTGCGGTCGCCGTCGTGGAAGAAGAACTGCCCGTTGGACTCGCTCAGCACGTAGAAGAAAGACAGGCTGGAGACAACACAAATGGTCAAAAGTCAAAATCGGACAACTTTTTTTATCGCCTTCATCTGATGGCCTGATGTCAAGTGACGACACATCCGTAAGTGAAAACGCACTTCACCCGGAATCCTCAAACACTGAGGGACTGGCTATCTTATCTCTAACTGTCGGAATACAACGATACTCTACACATTGATGTTCATCACCAGCTCACTTTTTATGTCCACACTGCTGGGGCACGAGCCTCCTAGGGATGGATTGGGAAAATAATGGATAGAGAAGGCGGTTGTTAACGACTGCTAATGCGGCCGGGACCAACGGCTTTACGTGCCTTCCGAAGCACGGAGGAGCTCGAGATCTTTAATCAACATTGATGTTATGGCGACAATGCGATAGTTAAAAAAAGGTTTGGACAATTCAAAAGCACTTTTCTTTAGTTTATTTGAATAAAAAAAAATGACTTTGAAAAGATAGAATAGTTTGCCATCACATGTTATCCCTCCTTCCTATGGACACGGGATCCTTCAAACGAGGCGTGAAGAGACACCTTGTACACTGGCAAAGTGAGGGCAGCGTCGTTTTCACGCTGCACCAGTTGTCTTCACGTCTGGACTCCATTTCCACTTTCCATCAGATGGAGAGAAATCACTTGCCGTGTCAGATTTAAGTAAAAAAGTGATGCGGAGTGAGTACTCACTCGGACGTAGAGGTCGGCGGCGGCTTGGGCAAGATCCGCGGCGGCGCGGGCGGCGAGTTCGGTACTATCTTCACGGGTATCAGGTCTGGGAAGAACGGATTGTCACAATCATACATTTTTTTAAATATTTTATGGGTAATCACAGTTGTTTCATCTCACCTGATGTTAAGTGATGATAAGGCTGTTTATGGAAGCGCATTTCACCCGGAAACCTCAACTACTGAAATGCTCACATGAAGCAATATAAACAATAAAAGTTATGAATATGTACCATAGATAGAGTATACGTTTATACCCGACGAGCGACGTTTCGACTGCACCGGTCGTGGTCACGAGCTGACTGCTGCCGCGATGTTGCACATTCAAAGTCAAAGTCAAAGTAAATGTTTTTATTCAAAAGTGCTTTTGAATCGTCCAAACATTTTTTTTACCTACTTCCCATTTAGGACGTCCATTTTTTAGCTGTGAAGAAGAATGGGCGCAAAAAGCTCTACAACTTAAAAAAAGTAACGAAGTTTACAAAATAAAAATTATGTCGATACCAAATCAAATCATACAATATTTAATTTAATATCTTTACAACTAATAACTTTCAAATGCCTGGAAATACAAAAAGTGCTTACCTCTATACATTTACTTAACTCAGTCAGCCCGTGAAACGTCGGACAAAAATGTATGTATATCTTATACGTAGCTTGCGTTAGTCCCCGTTATCAAACCTTTGATTAAAATGCAACGCGAAAGATTAAAAGTGTACATAGTCATAACGTTCATATGGTAACAATCCTTAGTAAATATTTGTTATTAAATTTGGTAAAACATACAAAAAAACATTTGTATTTATAGCTTTTATGTGATCTTAAGTCTACTATGAAAAGTTTAAAATTGCATAGATTCAGTTAACCTTTTGACCGCCACAGTTGGATAAAATCGACAAGTGATAGCGTGCCTTAACGCCAACGACAACGAAAAATAAAAATATTTGTAAATTTTAGAATCTCTATTCTGTAGCAAGTTTTTACTCTGAATTGAATGCATGGCGTACGGGACACGGATACGCATTTATCCTGTGGCGATCAAAAGGTCAAGCGTTTTTAAAAATATTTTAAGCATAAAAAGTTTATCGGCATATTGGTTTGAAATAAATAGAACTTTTAAGTTAGAATGGAATACCGAAATGTTATTTTTTTAAATTTATTCGGGTAAGCACTTGGCTTTCAGCTCACCTGATGTTAAGTGACGGCAATGCCGAAGGTGGAAGCGCACTTCACCCGGTGAAATGCGAATGTCCAAATTTTTGCGTCATTCAGATATTATGAGGATCCCGTGACATTATGACAGCGACTACAAGATACGTTGTAGACTCAACGTTGGAAAACTTGGTCTCGGTGGCGCGACGATAATTTCCATCTGCCTAATGTCCGTATGACGCACACTTAGAATCAAAATAATTTTGGATATTTATCATTGTGAGGAGCTCGAGAGCGCAGTGGTTAACGCGCCTGGTCTGCGAGTGCGGAGCTTAAGCAACTTTCGCTAAGGCCGGTCAGCGGATGGGTGATCATAAATATATAATCTCGTGCTCCTCCGTGCTTCGATAGGCACGTTAAGCCGTTGGTCCCGGCTGTTTTAGCAGTCATTAACAACCATGGCCCGCTTTCACTATCCATCCATAGGGGAGGCTCGTGCCCCAGCTGTGGGGACATAACATGAGCTGGTGATGCTGATGATCATTACTGCAGTGCACCCTTCAGTTCTTAACATCAGGTGAAGCGGAATCATTTGCCTACTCATGTATTAAATGAATCGTATGTACTGACTGTTAGGCGGCGGCAGCTTAGGCAGCAACGGTAGCAGCCGCTGTACCACAACGCGGCGGTCGGCCAGCCGCGGCCGCCCGCGACGCCAGCGCGGCACTCCCTCCAGGCTCACCGGCCGCTGCAGCTGCGGGACCACACAATCATCTAGATATACATATACACGTTGCACCACACGCGGCGGTCGGCCAGCCGCGGCCATCCACGACGCCAGCACGGCACGCCCTCTAGGCTCACCAGCCGCTTCAGATGCGGGACCACACAATCATCTAGATATACATATACACGTTGCACCACACGCGGCGGTTGGCCAGCCGCGGCCATCCACGACGCCAGCACGGCACGCCCTCCAGGCTCACCAGCCGCTTCAGATGCAGGACCACACAATCATCTAGATATACATATACACGTTGCACCACACGCGGCCGGCGGTCGGCCAGCCGCAGCCGCCCGCGACGCCACGCCAGCGCGGCCCAATTTTTGTAGAAGGCTATAGGCTATTTAACATCACACTGCTTGTAATTGGTCAGTACTATTTTGAATATAAAGTTTTGTAGCACCTATTACTTTTCCTTTATAATTATACTAGCTGACCCGGCGGACTTCGTATCGCATTTCTTTTTTTTAATATAGCCTATGTTACTCGGCGCTAATGTAGCATTCTAATGGTGGAAGAATTTTAAAATCGGTCTATTCGTTTTTGAGTTTATTCGTTGCAAACATACATACATACAAAAATACAAAGGTTTCCTCTTTATAATATTATTTTTAGTACACTTTAATGAGTATTCTGTGGTTAATGGTGTTGGTGGCACCTCTAATTATGAGGTTACATTATGTTACACACAGACTGTATTCACTGTATATTAACCAAAAGAGGTGTAAAGAGGTTTTTATCAGGTCGATAACACAAAAGCAACACCTGTGATGATGCTGATGTCCATGGGCGGCGGTGACCGCTCACCATCAGGCAGCCCGCCTGCTCGTTTGCAGAATATAAATATTAAAAAAAAAAACCTAAAACAAGAGAAAAAAGAAATTGTACCTCGTTGTCGGGGCGCGGCGCGATCGGCGTGGGATGGCGGAATACGGCGCCCGCCGCCTGTGCCGCCGCGCAAAGAGGCTGCTTCTGTGCAGGGAAATGGCATTAAAAAAAAATCTTAATTTTGACGACCTCCGTAGCCAAGTGGCTTGCACGCCACTTTGGGCGGCGCTAACCCTGAGGTCCCGGGTTCCATTCCCGGTCGGGTCAAT